>CAXAMN010016335.1:452863-509833 GCA_963970005.1 Durusdinium trenchii | reverse complement strand
CTTGTTACTAGAAGCGATGCACTTGTTCCTAGTAGCTTCTTGTTACTTGTCTTTTGTTTTTGGGGTCGATTCTCCAAGATTCCAACAGCGAACGAGTTCCGCGCCCCCCCGAGCCCCACGTTCCGAGTCCCACGGAGTCCGCCCGAGTCCGTGCAAGAGTCTCGCCAGTGCAAAGGCAGCGGAAGTTCTCCACCGTCTTGGGGCAAACTTTTGCAAACCTGACGGCTTCTTGTTGCGTTCGTAGTAAGAATGCTCCTATAGTAGCGATGCCAGGAGCCCCTAGTAGCGTCCTTGCTCCTAGTAGATCCTAGTAGTATGGCCAGGAGCACCTAGTAGCTTCTTGTTACTAGTAGCGATGGCCTCCATCTAGAAGCGATGGTTTGCACCTAGTAGCTTCTTGCTACTGTGGTGATGGGGCAAAAAACACCAGGATTCTGGTCACCCACCCACCCAATGTTGATCTCTTAGGCGGTCCAAATGTGCCTGGTGCTACACACCAATACCTGATCTTATGCTGTATTGCCACTAACTTCGTTTAATGCGTGACTGTATGGCACCAGGCCAGTATCTGGATCTTCCCTGTTTGATGTCAGCCCGTTTCAGTTCTCTTTTGGCAGGGCCCTGCAAACATCTCCTGTACAGGATGCAGGCTGAATTGGGGACAATCGAAAATTCCACGGCAACGGCTCCAATCCAAGCAGCAACTCACACTCCACGCGTCCCACTCGTAGGTGATTCACAGAGATATCGAACCAAACACGAGGATTCTCTGGACCTGGGGGGGCAATCTGACGGAGCCCTGGGTCAAACCCAACGGATGGAGGAACCAGTAGCGATGCCAGGAGCTACTATATGTATATATATATATAATATATAATAGCATCCTCATTCCTATGTGCGATGTACCCAGTCTTCATGATGGTTCCAGGAGCATCTGGAGCTGGGAAAGTGGTGGCTTCCTTCTTGCACTCCTCGAGATGTGCAGAGTGAGTACCATCCTCCAAGGTTTTCAGTCTGCGATCCTTACTGTTTGGAGGGAAACAAAAGAGCGAGATAGGCTAGGTCTCAACTTCACCTGACTTTGCATCCTGAATCCTGCCTTGTGATGAAAGGCTCATCCATGTTAATCCATCGCCCTTCTGATTTCAGGCAAAGTAGCTCGACAGATTCTCCGGCAAGAACTTAGGCCTTTTCACCTGCCATCTTGATCTCAAACACTCCCTCACTCTAACTCACTCGTGCATGCACTCATACAGCATGGCCCAGCTTAATATCTTCCCGTTGGATTCAATGTGATTGTTTCCGCCGCACCATGAAACTTAATGTTGCGAAAGCAGGGATTTGCATATCAAGAAACAAAGAAACCATTGATTATGTACACTGCACCGGATATCTCAAGCTATCCAACAAGAACGCATCTCAGCATCATTTAGAATATACATTTAGCATCATTTAGCAGACATTATGCTGTATACACAATTGATATTGACGGCCTGCATGGTGGGCCATGCCGCTACTTACAATTGGCCCGCACACCTTCTCATCGTCCAGGTGCTCCAGGTAAAGCACGTACCCTGCAGCAGCGCCTGTGCCTGCACAGCTCTCTGACTCTGCTGTGAGGCCAAAACGGAGCGAGGGCGGGTTACAGGCCAAGAGAGAAGTGACTCGACGAGGCAGTCTGGCTTTTTGGATCGGCCAAGGAGACCGCAGCGAGTCCTGTTGAAACCGCGGTGTCGTGAAGCTGGCTAGTGAGACGAAGATCAACAATTAGCAGTTTGGAGTTTGGAACGGCTGCAATCCGATAACCCACTTCATGTCGAAAAGAAAACAGGATGATGCAAAACTATCTCAACCAGCTTCTGCGGTGATGTGTTGGCAAACAATTGAATGGCTTTAAAATCTGGCGCATAAGCACATGGGGCCTTATGTGAAACTCTAGGCAATCGAGACAGCGGAGCCCAACATTTATCATGTACAAGAACCACCAATAAACACCAAGACCTCAACAGCCGCAGCTCTAGTGGCCTAGAATGGGGTCTACTCGCGGCTTGTCCGCCATCCCTATCATGCACTTTCCCGCTGAATCTGCACCCAGTGTGCAACAGCGTCAAGGAGAATGCTGCTTTTTGTAGTTCGGAAATCCTTTCTTAGTTTCTCTCCAATTACTTCTACACGCTCAGTGCGGAAGTTGGTGGCCTGCAAGAAGCGCGACGCTTGGATCTGATAGCGCGGAAGAAACGGCTGATGTGAGACAACTAAGAGTCTGCCTGGGACTGGTGATGCTTGGAGCCACGTCTTGAGAGTCTCCATGAAGCCCGCTCGTGGGTTCTCGGTTCGCACTACGGAAGCTGCCAACCATTTGGTTGCCATGCACGAGTTGGAGCGGCTTGCAAGGTGCTCTTGCAATCTTTTCGCCAGGTCAGCTTCCGTTGCACAACCATGGACCTCTAACTGCAAAGTGCTGCAGTCTGCTTCGGGATCAGAAGCCAACATGGCCACATGTTCAGGCAGAACGCCGCTCTTGAAGCACCTCTCTAAAAACAAGCACCTTCTCTCCATGTTTGGTAGGGTTGCTCCAGCAATGAGTGCGTAAGTCCAAATCCCTGCCGGGACTTTCTCCTGAGTGAAGCCCATGGCTTGACAAAGCTGCATGAAACTTCCCGCAAGTTTTGGCCCTCGCGGAAGCTTGGACCGGATTCCGGATCTGTGTCTCCATTCACTGATGGTTGCCTCTTCAAGCTCTGAGCGTGACATTCTTGCAACATCCTGACAGGACGCCGATGGATGTTGCTGACAATAGATTTCCAAGCACCTTCTCAGCAAATCTTCTTCTGCCTTGGACATGACCCCAAGTAGATCACAAGTGTCGACGTTTTCATCCACCTTTTGAAGGGCTCGGCGGGTATGCTTGCGCATACCAGCCCCCACAACCCGACCACTCTCTAGCAAGGTGGCCGCAACTCGACCGCTGTGGACGCCAGTGGCAGCAAGTCGGAAGTCTTCATCCTCCTCCACCCAATCATTCTCGCCTTTGATTGACTCAGGTGGAGCTAAGTGTTCTTCTGTCGCAGTGTCATCTGTGACAGTCCCTCGGAAAAAAAGATGGCTGAGATGTACGAGTCCTACTCCGAGTTTGCCCTGTGACAGAAGAAGCTGACTCCGCTTCACCCGAAGGGTTCATCGGTGGGTGTAGCACAATGCAGGCAGGATGCAGACCTGAAAGTTGACAACACGAAAGAGAAGCATCCACAACAACCGACACATCACCGCAAACTGATTGGAAAGTATTCTGAATGGTGGCCCAGCTACCTGAGACAAGTCTGGGTGTCAAGGTTGGTTGTAGCAACTCCTCCACTTGCCGGGTAGCCCAGATGAAGCGGCAAGCAGCTTCCACATGAAGGCTTCGGGTATCCCTGACCACTTCTTGCTGTGCCCTGTCAAGGATGCCGGCCAAGACCTGAGAAACATCTCCATGAAGCCCACGTGGAGACCGAGTGACTTCCAGGTGTTCTCGAGTGACTTCCAGGAGTCGCAGAATATCTTTGGCTTTCTCCCGGACCTTGGTCATGATTTCCCACAGTTCTCTGGCATCCTCCCCATCCTCCAGTTCTTCGGGAAGTCCATTGAGCACTTCCCGAACCCCTCCGCCGATATCGACGAAAGCGGTCTGGATTCTTTGATATCTTTCCAGCACCAGCTTGTCACACATTTGCTTGAGCGACCTGGCAAAACATGGCTTGCACATGCTTGCACATATTTACGTACCAGCAAGCGACAGCCGTTCAACAAAAACACGGTGGAACACTGGGCATTCGCTTGTCTGCTTATCACTTGGTTGATCAAAGCACAGCATGGTTTTTCCACCCACAATCTGGGCAAAAGCTCGGAGCACCTGCAAACCCTGCTGAGCTGACTTAGCTGCTGAAGCGGCAGCTTGTCAACCATGTGGGCAGGCCAAAGGACTTCCGTCGGAAGATCAGCCGAAGAAGCCATGGCAGAATGATATGACAGAATTGCTGATTCAAGCATGTTAGGGCCTAGAGCATTCAAGCCCTCATCACTACACGTGGCAAAATAGTAAAGATCTTCAAACAGGAAGAAGGTTCGTAGATTTAGCTTGCAACAAACATCTCTGATGAAGCCACTGGTGTCAAAGAGCGTGTTCTCAAGCTGTTGCTGGCAAGGCATGACAAGAAAGCATGACGAGATGCCTCAACGTTTGGATTGTGCCAAGGTCTTGTGGGTTTGTGGCAAGGTCTTGACGGTACTGAGGGTGTCACCGGTGTCGCCGCAAAATTGGCTCAAGTATCAGACGCATCAGACGCATCAGAGTCGCTATACCTTGGTCTTCTAAATCTTTGACTCTTAGATCATAGATCCTGAGTTGCTCTTGATTCTGGAAGCGCCGTTTGGAATCTCTCAGGCGGAAGAAGCTATGCTTCCAATGGAATGTCACATGGTGCATGCGGGCAGCGGTGGTCTATCTGCCCCTCCCCCTCGCTGGTGCATCTGCCTGCGAAGATGGCCAGGGGTAATGCCAGCGACTGCACGCCACCAGCAGTTCTACTGGCCTCGAGGGACATTTGCATTGGTTGGGTGCTGTGTTGTGATTAGGTGCTGTGTTCTTCAAGTTTGGTGATTGGTTGAGTGCAGTGTTCTTGAAATACAGGATTGCCCTGGCTTCCCTTTAGAATGGCAAACCCGACAGGGATAAACCTGGGTTCGAAACCAACGCCCTGATTCATTTGATTCTTTTATTTTTTTGCAGTTCACATGACACACATAATATATCATAATATGGTAGTATTTCGCACTATGCAAATCCATAAATTTCAGGCTTGTTGGCTCTCGTTCTCTGGCCTATTACCTCAACTGCACAAAGGACGAACTCCGTCTAACAGTCTAACATTCACCAAGGCGTGCTCGATGGCAGTATCTCCCCCCTGTTAGAACACTTGTTTGTTGATCTTGTTGTTCGGCATGACTTAAAACCTCCTAGACTGTAGCTCCATGACAAATCACCACACAAGTCATAGAGTCCATACATGACGACCGCAGGAGAGCGGTCGACTTGCAGGCAACACGTTTTTCATGAAAAATCTAGGAACACAATGATTAGTGCGAGCGTGAGCTATCCTGCATCCTAGGCAGGAGCGTCCAGTAGCTAGGAGCTTAAGTATAAGTAGGGGGGGCAAAGCGGGAACAAAATAAGAAAAGGACCAACGAAAAAGAGACATAAAACAAAGAAAACACATAAAACAACCAATTTGATGCGAAGCATGTCAGAACGCCGTCACTGCCGGTGTGGCTTTTGTCGCACCCGTCCCCGTCTGCCACCTCGCTGGCCTTCCGCACGCTGAGACCTCGGTTTGCGGAGCGTGTTCGAGCCTGATCCATGCATAACTCTCTGGTCTGTGTGGACGGACTGCGTGAGACATCGACATGCTGCTGCGTGAGCCCTAAGTAGACCCCAGTGCTTTGGTTGATGCAAGAGCCTTCAATTTGGTCACTGAATGGATTGACAATTTGCCAAACTTGCGAACAATCTTGAGATTGCTTTGCCGAAGAGCCATGGCCAACAGGCCATCGACGACAAGCCCGCCATGCTCGAATCATCGAGCCATTGGCATCCACAGCGGTGGATGAGGACCACCTGGTCCTGGATCTTCTGCAAGA
The DNA here is from genome assembly GCA_963970005.1 of Durusdinium trenchii. Taxonomy (NCBI): domain Eukaryota; class Dinophyceae; order Suessiales; family Symbiodiniaceae; genus Durusdinium; species Durusdinium trenchii. The sequence continues at coordinate 504,157 of CAXAMN010016335.1, read as the reverse complement.
TCTTTCCGGAATTCCTACCTGTTGAATCGTTTCTATTAGGTTGGAGGCCATCGCTCTTAGGTTGGAGGCCATGGCTATGTGTTAAGACAGGATTTTGCTTGTCCATTCAACGCCTTCCGGCTTTCACGCCTGGCCAAACTTGTTGAGGTTAAAGAAGTGAACTTACATGGTCTGTGCCTCCATGTGCTTTGGTGCTTGCGCTTCATGAAGGCTAAAGCTGATTCTCATGGAATTGACAGGGACTATCTGTGCACGATTCAAGGATTGCTGTGTGGTTTGGGCTGGCATTGCCAATGTACAGTAGCTCAATTTCTCAGCTGAAATGGAGCCGGAGCGGCCGAGCTCGCAAACAACAACCACCGGTGTAAGGGCAAGTCTTCAAGAGTCGAACAGGATAAACCGTGACGCACCGAGACATCGGGGACCATATCGTCGTGCGCACCACCGACGTGGTCGTGGGTGAGTCGTGGTCGTCAAGACCCTTCAAACCTAGCATAATAACATATAATAACTGCACAGAAAGTGTTTTCAGTTTCCAGTCATGGAAACACTCCAGCTGCACAGAATTCACCCTTGATCGTATGCATACAGGAGTTCATCCTGAGAACACTTCCTTACAGAAGTGGCATCGTCATGGTGTTGCAAACAAAATCCAATCGGAATCCAATCTGTCAATCTGAGCAACCATCTCAAAGATCCACAGGTGACGTCACAAACGGCGCCAGCATCACCAAGGGTGCCAGTTCGCTCCGTTGAAGCGATTTCACACTGGCCTTGCAGGTCAAGACGTGCATCGTCATCAAATGAAGACCCGTACGTTCATCGCCTTGAACCTCTAATCAGGCCCGATGCGAAGTTTTGGAAAAAGGCAGCGCTGTAATATGCTCATACAGTAGCAGGATCAACAGGCAAACTCCTCTTGAGCTTTAAATTTACTTTATTGTTATATAATTCTAATAGCTCTTTTGTTACTACTAGTAAGGCACTTGTTACTACTAGCGTGGCACCTGTTACTAGTAGAAACAATAAGTTCAATCAGGACAAACCATTTCTGAGAATTCGGAAGACAATCTTCTGCCTCTAATGGCTCTACGACCCCCCAGCTGAGCATCCATGCCTCTGCAGCAGCAATGCTGAAGGTTAAAAGCCCGAGCTGACGCGGAAAAACACATTGGAACGTGCATGAACGCGCAAAGCGTCACAAGTTGATACCAAATGAAGCAGCATCTAAGTGATTGGGGTAGCCCAAAGATCTTCATTTTCCTACTTGACGGTTGATTGTGCGGGATTGGTGTATTGCTGTGCGTATCACTGAAGCAGCTGCGGAACGCAGCTTTGGATTTCGAGAATCCCAGGAATTACAGGTTGCTGGCATAATCCTGGGCCTGTTTATGCCCCTGGAATTACCGGCTGGCCAACCCGAACTGTTCTGACTTCTGCCGCAGGGTCATAGCGTTTCGATGACTGATTTTCGATCGACCCAAATGCAATTCTTCTGGCGCGGTTCGCAGCCAGACCTGGCCTCTGTGAACTTCCAGGCATTGGCATCCCCTACAGGGAAAGCTCTTTTCATATATCTTGGAAGCTCTTGAGAGAAGGAGAAGGAAAGCCGGAGATACTGTATCATTGCCGGTTGTCGTTGAAACAGTAAACATATATGATAAAATCAAAACCTACCAGTAGTAGATCGTTGATTCATTTCAGCTCTTTTCTCCTGCAGCTTCACTTGCGCCTGCTGCGCGTCCATTTTCCCCCTTTTCAATCCTCGGAATAGATAGATAGATAGATAGATAGACGTAGATAAAGAACACAAAGAAGAGAAAGGCATTCAAACCTTGTGGCAATGGTCTTGACATGTCTTGACACATGGGCTACCAAAACTGCCCCCCCAAAGCGGCAGTAGATAAACACATCTTTGTACAAATTCTTCTGCCTTTCGTGGCCTAAAAAGTAGAAGAATAAGTGATCATTTATCATCATTTACCTAAGAGCGATGGCCTCCAACATCCTCCAACCTACTACAGCGATGGCCTCCAACCTACTGGCCTTTACCTTGTGACCGTAAAAACCGCTGCAAATGGGACAAAGCCGACTGAGTGCTGCACAAGGTCTCCACGACATTGGCCAGCGATCTCGTCGCTTCCCGCCTCGGAACGCGGGAGCCGACGACGGTGCGGACGACCGGTGCGGGACCGGTCAACCGGTCAACCGGTGTTCATTGTGATGTGCAAGGTGCATGCAGTTTTTAAACTGGCCATTTGCGACGGCGTTGTTTGATTTTTAAACTAAGCCACCATGCAGAACTTTGACACCGGCCAATTGGCACATGCAGCCCATAATGCTTTAAACCGGTATCTTGCATAATCCCGCTTCAGCGCCTCACTTGAAACTCTCAAGCATCGAAGAGAGCAAACCCTCGCCGGATAAGCGCACCATGCAACCCCTGGAAGGATTGGACCAGCAATCTTCGCAAGTCCACAAGTGGCGTGCCATGCAATTGCAATCGAACTCCGCATCGGATGTCCACTCCGCTCTTGACAGGTGTTTGGAACAGAACAAAACATCGAGAAAAACAACCCTGTGAGATATACATCAGATATATCTACTGGTCTAGGTCTAAGTCTAAGTCATTTGAGCCACTGAGTGGTTACAGTCTGCCTGAAGTGATCATCCTCCTCCTGAAGGGTGATGAAGAGGCAAACAATCAGCAATGAACGACCCCAACAACATCAACAAACATCATATTGCATGTGGGGTCACAGTTCCCAGTCAAACGCTGAATTGCCTCATTTCTTTCTTCGCACCACTTCCATTTGTCAAGGACTGACATGCAGGTGTCGGCCTCACTTGAACTCCTTGGTCTTTGCACTCCTTCATTCCCTTATCGGAGCCAAAATCCCTACTTGAAAGTGTCTAGTCTAAAAAAAAACTTTGGCCAAAAAAATGAACCTTCAAAACAGGATGCGTTGTTGCTTCAAAACATTGAACTTTCAAGGAATGGCCAGTTTGTGTACTTTCCAGGTGTCCTGTTGCAGGTATTCATTTGGATCATTTCGCCACGCTTCTGCCTGTCACTGCGGGCAAATTCGGTAGAGACAGGAAGACCCGAAGGACTACAGACTCGAATTCACATGTATTCCGTATTCCCTCTTCAAACAAGGGTCGGCAGGCCTATAACGACGCGCCTGACCACATGCTGTCCCCCTTAAAATTACGATTTCGCAGTGCTTTCGTATTGGTTTTTACAGTGGATGTTAGCCCGCCTGCACATCCCGGTCCATGAGCTCTTTTTGAGTTGAACACCCACGCTACGTCGCGAGCGGGATCTGCAAACTCGGATGGTGGACACCCAACTTGCGAGTCTCGACTCAGCCGGTATTGCTTGAAAGCTTCAAGGACTGCAATCAAGACCTGGGTTCTTTAACAAATAACCTGATAACGAACTGCCAGCTGAGTAAAGTGGGACATACTTAGTAGGAGCAACTCTGCCCAGCAGGTTTCGCCGTTTCATCTGCCCTTTAGTTCGAGAAATTTCACTTTCTGCCTGGTTATCTCCACCTAGTGACCTAGTATTCCCACGGTCTTTGCTTTCAGCAGGGCTGCCGGCTGCTCAGCTTTAGCCACGTCCCTACGTGTGTGGGCCATATACTCTTCTTGCGCATGCGAACATGACGTTAATATCCAGCCCACCCCCCCCCACCCCTACTTCGAAAGCAGCTGAAATACATGGCAGGCGCATTGTTTCGCACACGTCCCAGGAGTGCATGGAAATTCTCAAATGAAAATAGTGCATCGTTGCACAATGCATGTCAGCGTGTCCAGAAAACGTGTAACATACGCGGCAGGCGCAGTGTTTCGCGCACATCCGAAAGGTTCCGATTGCGAAGTGCGTTTCGACTGACAGGCGTGGTAAAAAGAAAGAAAAACTAAACTCGCAGGGCCCTGCTGTTTCTGGTGTGCAAACGCACGTCCTTACATGCACGCTGCCCGCGGAGCCTCAAACAAAGCATGCCATCTTCTGAAACAATTCAGGTCGTAGAATCCAGTTGTGAAGGGAACATGGACCACACTCTCATACGGCTCGCGGTACGGCTCGATTTCTGGCACGCGCGAACCCTTAGCACCATTTAGCACCTGCCTGTGCCTCGGTGATCCGCATGAAGGGCACGAAGAGCTGACAGAAAGAGCGAAGATCGAGGGGGTGATGCTTTTACACAGATACCTGATCTTAGTGGATGTCGATCAAAGTCTTCCAATGCTTGGAATAAAAAGCAAACTTCCAGTGCGAAATGAGCCCGCAAGAAGGGCCCTCAAAACAAAGGATGAAAGACATATGGGCCACAGGGGTGCACTCCAACGACAGGGACATTCCAGGATTCTGCACTCCGGAACAATGACAACTGTCTTCTTTTTTGCACAACGATGTGATTGATGCAAGATTAGATTGTACCAGCTTGTTCAGCACGGCATAGAATACATGACACATCCTGGCCCCCGTTCTGGGGCCCCTCAGTTGTTTTCATTTGAGTGTTCAATGAACAATCTTGGCCAGGAGCAACTTTCAACACATCTATCATCTATACAACAAACACAACAGCAGAGAAGGGCCGATGGTGAAGGGCAATCACTGCGGGGCATGTTCCACTTCGTTGCCGTTTGGACGACTGTCGTTTCAGAAAATCGATCTCATCGCGTGCTATGAACTTACTTGGAGAATCCCGTGCCAAACCAGGTGTGTCAAACACGCACCTGGATCAAACTCTTCACACGGTTCTTCAGAAGAGCTTTCAGCTTCGAACGCCCAGCCAGGACCTGTCGGAGAAGAACGTGACCAACCAGTGTTCCACATCAGCCGCTAGCAGCCGCTAGCATCTGTCTTGGGCCATTGGGCCAGCAAATGCCGTTGATGGCGAGTCTTTCTGAAGCTGCAGGCAAACTGGAGAAAATTAATAGGGCTAACAAATTGAAGCCTATCTTCTATCTTGTGAGGTAACCATTTCCCCAAACTCAAGTTTACTCATTCTCTGACTCTTGAAGAAGTCTCCGCTGTACTTTCCCGTAAGTTGCCTGGATCAGCTCCATGCACTGCGCCACGAAGGAAGCCATACCACCCTTTGGCCGCGCTCTGCGACTACTGTCCGTGTGTCCGCAAAGCGATGGCCGTCTAAAGAACACCTCTGGAGCGATGGCCTCCAACATAGTGTCTATTGACAAGTCCTCAAGTGGAAGGACTTTCGCTATTGCAAATTGAACCGACTTGTCTATCTCAATCACTTCCCGCACTCATTTCCGCTGTTCCTTTCACTAGATTATATGGATCAACAGTGGCCTTGTATGATGGCACTGGACTGCGTTTACACGGCCTCCTCTTCACTCTCGCCCTTGTCATCGCTTTGGATCACAACCTACGCACCAAATGACCAGGTTGCTGCTTGCCATTTCTACGTCCTTTTTGGTGGGTTGACCTGATCATTCTTCACTGACCTCCCGTCCGTGGTTCTAGGTTGATCGCTTCGTCTTACCCCATAGCTCAACACTCAGACTCAACAAACTTTATCATCTACAGTACCAGAATCACAGAGGAACCAGCATTTAATCACCCTGCCAGTTATATCTCCACCTGAAATAGCCGGCCTATCATTCATAGATTTTGGATGTGGCATTTTTGACACTACTGCCTAATCACTTCAGAGGTTCGATGAGCCTGATGGGCAAGTATCTTTCCGCCTCGTAGTCTGGCTGCAAATTCTGCACCAGAAGGCAAGCGGGTCTCAAAATCGCCTCTGCCACCAGCATTTGCACAAAGCACAAATTCCCAGCAAATCATGCATAACATCCAAATAGAATCCAGACTGCTTGATTCAAGAATCACATAAACAAGACTGTGTTTCCCCTAATCACCTGGTTAGGGCAAGAGCACTTTCCACTCCAAGATGGCGTTAACTTCGTTGTCATTTCTAGATGACCCAATACCCACCACTCGCTCCTCGATCTGGTCACCCATGGACTCCACCAATTCACGAAAGCGGCAAAGAGCGGTGACCTTAAACAGGGTTTAGTGTTGACCTCAAAAAACAAAGACAACAACCTGTCCAGTGAGGGGGACGCTTCCAGTTGAATTCTATTCAAGCCCCCTTGCATGGCAATGCTGTTCAACAAGGCGATCTCCCAAGGACTGAAAGCTCTCCGACCAATCGCAGCACTCGGCTGCCCATCACTCTCAGGATGGCTAAGGTTCCTGGCTGCCTGGAGCACAGCGAAGGTGTTCTTGATGCGCTCGGTTGGAGGCCAAGAGCTCTGTCCTGCAACCATCTGAAACATCGAGGAGCACGACACATCACTGTTTCCAGCGTCTGCTTTGACAAATGCCAACTCCTGCTCAAACTGTTCAGAGGAGACGGGGGAGACATCACTTTTTGCACGTGTTTGGACTGTTGAGCGGTTCAGCATGCTTGGACAATGACACAATTCCTCACCATTCGGTGAGAACTGAAAAGCTTCTCTTCGGGAAACTTCAATGAGACTTCTTCGAGATGTCCACAGGAAGCGCCGGGTGGAGGACTCGAAAGTTGAATAGCTTAAACACTTCCTTCATCCCGAGACACACCATCCACAAGATCCAGGCAGATCGGCCGAGATGGCCGACATTGCCCGGATGCGCATTCGCCATCTTGGAAGGCGGGGCAGAGCTGTCACAGAGTGGTCTTCGTCATAGTTCATACAAGGAAAAACGACGCGTGACAGGCGCAATGGCATGAACGCCACTTTGAGGAATGACTTATGGCCTGCGTGCAGCACCAACAGTTCTAAGATCGCTGAAGGTCCTTCCTGCTTGGCATGTACACCGGGTGTTTGAGAGATTCAAGACCTAGAACACCGTGGTGTTTGTCGGCTGCTGCAAGTCTGGTATCAAATCAGGTATCAAATCAGCATCCTCATCTTCTTCCATTTCTGGAACATCTGCCTGAATCGTCTCTTCCATTTTCTTTTTAGAGATGGTAGCCTTGCTGCAGTATGAGCACAGCCAGCCGCCAAGCAACCTCTCTCGAGCCTTTTCTTTTGCTTGCCGAATCTTCTCCTGGGCGGGTCAGTGGTGGTGCTGTCGACACTGTGCTGTCGAGGTCGAACTTTCGAGGAACATTCACTCCTGGCAGTCATGAATTTGGGGGTCATGCTGGCCTGTTTTGTACCTCTGCCTTCTTCCCTTACGATCTGCTTGTATCCATGTGATAGCCCGACATACACACACACACAAAGAGGTTTGTCTTTTCTTGCCCTTATGTCGCTCCTCATCACAGCGAATGATCCATAGTCGTGCTTGACACAGCGTTCACATGCGTTCACACACACCAGTAGTCTAGTTCCTTGATGTTCCTTCTTTGAGAGATCAGCATTGTCACACGCCACGCCTGGATCTTCTGTGCTGCCCGCTCTGCAGCGAGGCGTGCCACAGCTCGCGCCATCCCCTTGTGCCCCTTGTCGCCCGACGGCAACTTCGCTACAGCCTGAGCACACGGCTAGCGTGGGTCGTGCTTAGCCGAGCCATGACGTGAAGATCTTCTCGACCATGCGATCGGGCCATTCGCAAGGGGGGATCATGCTCGTGACCAGCGATCTTCTCATGTCTCATCACCGATCATCGTGACCAGTGAAATCGAAGCTGAGAGACGTTCTCTCAGCATATTCAGGTAGCCGTGACTTATGGTAGGATAGATGACACATGTCCACCTTCTATGAAAACAACTGCGGGTTCTATGTCCACTCATGACATGCTTTTTGCAGCTTGGAGACATTGTAAACCATACTGTCAGTCACGGCCCACACAAAGCCAATGGGACCACCTGCTCGCAGCCCAGTTTGAGCAGCTTGTCCAAGCAAACGCTAGTTGTTGCTCTCATGCAACTTGTGGCTTCCAACTTCTACTTTGCCTTCCAGATTCGGTACTTTTGGGTTTTCCATCATATGACAGACTGACTCCCTTGAAGGGAAAACGCTCGACACTTCAGCCACCTAGACGAAGCTTCAACAGTCGCAAACTTTCTTCATGACCTCAGCTAAGGAGTCTGGTCTGCCAGTGCCCTGTGCCTGAAGGACGAAGTAACAAACTATTTGTAGTTTGGGATGAATTCAAGTTAATCTAACAACACAACATTTGTGAGGAAGTTGGTCTTTGCAAGTGGCTCCAAGCAAATTCCAAAGACATGTTTCCCAGGTATATAAAGATAAACCTATGACTATACGTATTTATGTATAACGTATATTATATATTATATACACGGTATATATAATCACTAGGTCTAACTCTACAAAGCAGTGGGGGTGGAATATGCATTATTCTCTAGGTAGGGGGGCGCAGGTGGAAGACTTTTCGAACAGGGGGAGTTAACATACAGAAAATTGAACACGCATGTCTTTCTTCTTCTCTCGGTGAGACTCGAATTGTCTGCGTATGGAGGGGGGACACCGACCCATGCACATCATGCCAACAAGGACATCAGAACGTTCCAGAACATTTTCTAGCCTTTATCTTTTCTATCCTTTGTGACAGGCTCAATGGAGAAGCTGAACTGCATTGAGATGAAACAAGTGCCGGTCTGGACACAGTGCAGTTGTCTGAAATGCCACTGTGGGGATCATTCGAAGCAAAGTAATTAAACCATGTTTTACGCAAGTTATCCTTTGAGGGCGTACTCTTTTTTGGATTATAGTAGAAAAGTACTCCATGCGGTCTTCTGAAATGTTCTCGGGGTGGGTGTTTGGATCAAGATCAAGATCCATTTCTCTCGTTTCATGGGAATGCTTCCGCTCAAATTCAGCTTGGGATCCATCAGAACGCGCATAGTCGAGAACATTCTTTCCACGTGCATCTTTGACGTAGAGGGCCACGTAGCACCTGGAGCGAAGAACTCTTTCCTCATACTTTGCCCCTGGATTCCTGCCTTCAAGTCCCCGGTCTGGCTGAGTTCTATAAAGTGTACGAAGATGTACGAAAAACGCATGTCGCAACCTCAGAATACTCCCTACACCAGGTGTCACATGCCGTAAGTAACGACATGTAACGACATTTGTCTTATGAAAATCCCTGGGATTTGCACCACTGGATCTCGCCTGCTTCGGTTGATGGCACCCAGTGCCAAATCCAAGATCTGCAGCCGCCGCAGGCCCACGGCGTAGTGAACCTCAGTGCCACGACGAGTGCCACGACGAGTGCCACGGTCCTGAAGCTCCGCCGTTCCGAATTCTGGAGAAACAGAACATGGGAATTCGGAATACCTCAGATAGCGAGAATCCGCTCAGTTGTGCATTACTTCGGCACAACCTCCAAGTCTACCCGTCGACACCCTCAGGTCCCAGAAACACAGTTCGCGCCATTCAGGTCTTGCATGGATGGATCTGCAGCAGAGTCCAAGAGAAGTTTTGCACTTGAGACCTGTGCCAGATGACACGTTGTGCCGAAAAGCGGAACCAACACCGAAGTGCTTCATAGTTGAATATCATTGAACATCTTCCACAAACCAAATACTTTCTTATGTAGGTGGATCGTGGTTTAGGTGCAGCCCCATAAACCAACTGTTACTGTGGTGCATACATTCAATACCTTCATGGATTCTTTGGTTATGACATGTTATGACGCGTTCTTTTAACTTGTTGACTAAGATTTCCAAATGCCCTCAAATCTTTCCATGTTTGCAAGAGCCTTGTTGTTCACTGTGGCAGTGATCAATGCAGTGACACCCCTCTCGTTGAACATGTCCAAGGGCACTGATGCCTCTACACCTGCTTTGGATGCATGGGGCACTGGTGCAACATCCCAAGGCACTGATCCAAGCATTGGAACCACATGCTGAACCAACAATTCCAAGAGACACAAATTCTTACACATAAAAAACAATAATTCAGTTTTCGGAAGACATTGCTGCACTGGATGAGATCGGGAAAAGCACAACAACAACGGCAGTTGACGTGGAGAACAACCGGAAGTTTGATCAACTGAGCTGAAGCACAAAGTTTGATGAAATCATAGTCTCCATCGGCCCCTGCTTCGATCAACTGGCCGGGCAGCTGTTGGAAGGTCTTATTGTCCTGAAGCTGGAAGAGGCACGGTCTTATCACGGTGGAGACGGGGGGTTCCCCGAGCTGCATCATCTGTTCAAGGTGTCACAACTGCAGTGAACCTTCAACCTGCTGGGGTTCGGCATTTGTTTTGCCATGAATTGTGGTTCTTTTGAAAATACAAAATTGCGAACATATTTCGTTTTTGTTCGCGCAAGTTGACTTTGCATGCAATGCTTTTTTAGTTTCCCAAAAACCTGACCTGAGTGAAACTGCCTGAGGAGCAGGTTTCCAGGTTTGAGACATTGTCCTACGAACCTGCCAAAAGTGTGAAAAACCATGGGTTTCGCCGTGCAAAATGACTGACCATCATTTTGTACTGTAAAAACCAATACATTGTGAACATCATTGAAAAGGCACACCTTGATAGTCAGCCATTTTTGCTTGTTTTCGATGTGTTGATGTCTCTTCAGGAGATGTTTGGACTTGGATTTCTATGTTTTTCCACACCCAATCCTCCATGTCAAACTCCTTTTCTCACAACTTCCACAGAGGCTTCTGTTCTGGAAGCAAGCAGCTGGACTTACCAGCCCTTGCGACGCCTTTTGCTTCCAAGACACTCTCCAAGCCAGGCTTTTTGTTCAAGCGGCAACTTAACATGAAAGAAACATAACATCAAACGCGTATGCAAATGAACATCAACTTAACATTCCAGAAACATAACATCAAACCAGTTTCGTGCGCTAATACCCCCCCCACCCCCACCCCCCCGACCATCGAGCGACATCGAAAACTTGACATGAACCTCTCGGAGAACCCCCCGTCTGGAGGGTCTTATCAATCTCACACCCACGCGGAAAAGAACTGGATGGTGGTTTGAGGCAGACCTGAAACCAGCGCATGATTGAACATCATTGAGCTTCGCAAAAACCACGGCAAAGATGTGTGCACACGCACCAAGGTGTGAAGCTACCAAAGTTGCTTGGTATCAACTAAGTAAACATCAAAAAGTGATCTCCACATCCGAACATGAGCACAGCTATACACAAGGCGGTCGCGATCGTGGGGACCGGATGCTGCACTTGGAATCTGCACAACAGGGTGCCGGGTGGATTGCTGCAAGAAGCCCTGCACAAACGTGTGAACCGAAAAGTGTGAACGGGAAGAAACGTTCGATCCCAAACTTTCTCGTCGAGTCTCAATCTTGGCCAAACGTTCTTGACGACGCTGCAGCAAGGCCACATGGTATTGCACACGACGCCCTGAGAAACGCCGAAACGAACGCCGCGATGGGGAGATGGGATATTTTGTGACGGACCAGACCAAAGGTGGTGCAAGGCCACATGCAAACGATGTTACTATCATTTACTATAGATGTTAACAAGGCTTGTCACTGTACCAACACTTTAAACTGAAAAGACATGCAGGCCAAGATGGTCATCTTGGGATTTTTCTGGAAGATGAGTGATTTGCATCTGAAGATATCCAATGACAAGTCTATAGTTAACTGGCTGGTTAATCTGTGTGACGAAAGACGGGATCTTCAAGCAATTGTCTCCCACAGCCCACTACTTTGTCCATTTGAGCGTCTGCCAAAGCGCAGTGTCAAGTAGAGGACATGATTCAGCAAGGGTATCGCTTTTGAGGGGTCCCATCGCTCTTCCCGTTTTGGCGGTTGCTCATTTAGACCGGACAACAGCCGAAGCTTTGTGCGGATCTCTGCCGAGCTGCCCGTGAGCTCAATATCGTTCAACTCTTCGTCACTGAGACATTTCAAGTTGGATGGCCTATAGCAATGGTCAAAAGAACATTGATGATGAATTCACCCACCACTCAGACTCACCTAATTCTGAAGACTCATCTTTTTGTGCAACGAGACGGATTTGAAAATCAACCAAATAACTCCCAAACATAAGCTGCTGCCTCTCATCCCGTCTCAGCTGCTCCAGCACCTGGCCATGGGACAAAGATCTAAAAACGAATGATGTGAAGATGTGAATTCCATCAATATCAATCAACCATGCCCTTTTGATCTCAGTTCTTCTTCTTCTTCCTCCTCCTCCTCTTCTTCTTCTTCTTCTTCCGTTCGCACAAAGTACACAATCGATCATGATACATCACTCTGTGAGAACCATGACGTGTCGTTTTTGAAAAACTTATTCTTTTTAATACCACAGGCTGCGCGGGTTTGGACACGGTTTGGCCAAGACTTGATCCACCTTGTTTGTACAGGAGAATTATTGGACGCATTGGGGACTGCACTAAGTAGACCTATTTTGGTGTAGCTCGAGCTCATACACCAAAATCTGCCCTCCACCCCACCCCATCTCATGAAACAGTTCAGAATGCGATTCAACAATATATTCAACATATTATATTATATATATATAAGTATCACAACCCTCTCCGAATAATGGGCCTCCATGATAGGCAGTCACTGTCTATCCCGTTATCTCTGTTTTCAGGCTGCCTTGCTCTTTTCGCTCCAACCATTATATGTCTTCTCTGAAAGTGGTACTTCAGCACCCCCCGACATAGCTGTCGATCACACTCCGTTGGCCGTCGCCCATCCTCCCCGACCTGCAGGCGCTCTTCCTCCAGCAACTTCTGCCTGTTGCACTGGCGCTTGGCCGCCTGACAAAGCCCTCGCACGTGCAGTGGAGCTGGCCTAGGAGGAAATCGGAGTGGTTGTCTGGTCTGGGAGGCAAACATCATTTCTGAGTGTAATCACCAACTCGATCATTTCTGAGCTAGAATTCTGCTTCAAGGTGAGGAGTTTCAAAAGATGTCCTCTTTGTCTCCACGACCGAAAGCACGCAAAAGGCAAGGAGCTTGTAGATGGGCGGCTCAAGCTTTGTAAAGAGCTCCATCAACTCCTCCTCTTCCTCTCAAAATGCTTGTGATGAGTGAAGAAACCTACTTGGTCCCCTACACCGGGTCTTGGCTGTATGTGTTTTTCTTCTGATTCTATATGATTCTATATGTATATATACATACTGTATCTGTATACGGTATATTACAGTATATCTTTGTCACTGAACCACGGACTGCGTGGAAGGCATGAGACATGTATGATTGAACGACACGCGTTTCAAATCTGCGTTGAACTCTTAAAGCAGAGAGCTCGGTGAGCTCGGTCGGACACACAGTCCTTCTCATAGACAGTGCGGCGGGGCTTCCTCTCCCCTTGATTCTCTTCTTGGTTCTTCTCTTCCTCCTCTGGCTCAGGACGCTCAGGACCCAAAAGAAGATCATCCCGAGCATCGTAGGCTTTCCTCGGTAGGCAAGTGATCTTGTGAAGAGCATTGTAGATCCTGTCCTCTTCACGGCGGTCCGATCGGTGAAGATGGATGTGGGAGGCTCTCTGCATTGAAGAAGATTGAACATATGCAAACACAATCAAAGACATGTACTCTCCCTGCAATTAACATGGAAGTGGACAACCACCTCTTTGTAGTGGAAAATGGTCTTCCAAGGGGCCATTCTCCACTTCCATGTTAGTTCCAGGGAGTGTAGTCTTTAATGACATCTTTGCCAAGAACTTCCAATTGCCACCCCCCGACCACTGAACACCACATTTTGCAGTCCAAGTCCAAGTCAACGATCCAAGTGAATAGAACATAGCTCGCTGACACAGTACATTGATTAGCTGAGTTGGTTTTGATATGTTTTGATTGGTCTTTTCGACTGGGTTGGTCGGCTACCTTGTTGGCATGCTGCATGTATGTTACGGTGACTCAATCTGCATCAGGCTGACATGGCAGGAACTCTGTTCCCCAAATCCTATACGCACTGAACGACCATCTTGCTGCTGCACCCCGTTCCAGCATCAACCAACATTTTTCTGGCCTTTCTGATGTTTCTAGGGCTGCTGTAAGTGCCTTGTGGAAGACATCTGGAAGTTCATCAGTTGGAGGCACTCTTCAAGTTTCAAGTCTCATCTTGGGTTTGTTCCGGAGATCGTAAAGTTGCTGCAAAAGCTTAGTTGAATGCACGAAATCGTATGTGACCTCAGCCAGGAAGCACTGTTTCCAATAATGGTTTCTGCGACAGATCTGGCTTCAGTATTTTTGGGATTGAACCCACACACGGCTGCTGTGCATGTCTGTGCATGCAACTGCAAACATCCGGACTGAAAGCGCAAGCGCCCAAACGACAGCCTTGTTCTTATGCATAACGACAGCCTTAGACTAGACTACAACAGAACAAATATGTTAAACACCATATCATATGCGCATGCAACCGAATGTCGTAGCAATGGCAATGAACATCAATATCATCTCACACCCAACCCAAAATGTCAATGCCTGGGGGTGACCGAGTATAGCACTGTACAGTACAACCAAAAATGCTTCAACAGGTTCTTGGTCTGACTGGATGTTCTCATGGCAAGTTCAAGCGTCTTGGCCAAATCCATGGCGAACTTCAATGCCTTTACTTGCCCCGTCATCTTGGACAAAGCGGAGCTGGCTGCTGCGGACAACTCGGGATCTCCAGTCTCACCTGGCACGATCAGAGTCGTGAAACCTGTCCCGAAAGCACAGCAACAATTACATTCTGCACAGAAGCACAGAAATACACTATAGAAGTAGCCCAAAAATGGAAACTACTCTGTACAGAATCTGTCTAGTGACTAGATCGGAGCAGATTGAATACACAAGACATATCAAATTTGGAACAGCAGAAAATATCGTGGTGGATCAAAGCCCTGGCAATTCCATGAAAGGTAAAGGCGTCCAAACAACGTCGGCAATGAGGGCGTGAAGAGCAACCATGAGCAAAAACTCACCAAACTCCTTCCTGGATTCAAGAAGTATACAATCAAATGTGATATGAGTTGCAGCCTGTAGAAACAATTAGCTGCAAGTTGACGTAAGCAAAGTAGGTAGGCATTCCTGATAACTGCAAACATGCTGCAAGTTAGTGCAGTGGTGTGTACGTAGTTACTAGGGGGCAGTAGCAGAAGCAACACAAGTCTGTAGGACAAATTGCCACAAGGCAGGACAAAGATGATATTCACAATGTTCAACCAAACCAGGTCATGAGGGACAAACTCATGAACTGCCCCCACGTTCCTTTTTTTTCTGCACTTTAAACTCACAAAGACCATTGACAGCCTCCGCCCTCTTCCAGCTCCTGGAACGGAGAACGGGTTGTCGAATTCTCAGCTCGTGTAGGCACCCTGTCTGGAGACACAATTCATATCAATGCATATTGTATTGGCACCTAACTCGTTTGTTGTCGAAGGAAGCAAACCCGAAGCACAAGGGACAAGGGCTGTTTAGTTTGGGCTGAAAGAAATCAAAGCACAATGCCTGGTCACCAGTCACAATGCCTCCGCCTCGAGGAACGTTCACAAAAGATTTGGGTAGAACAAACCTCCTAAGTCCCAAGCAATAGTTCAGTGGGAAACACCATGAATTCCTTCCGATTACAGGAGTTCTGGAGATTCCCGCGCACAGAACAGTTTGGCAAAACCTCTAGTAGACGTAGTAGATCTGCGATTCGATATGTTGCATTAAACCAGTTCAATTCTTTTACGACGTCTTTACACTGTACTCACACCAAAGGACAGCAAAGGAGCTTCCTTTTGCCCGCTCTCCTCTGTGATCTTGCCCGATGAGCGCGATGCACCAGTCTTCCCTTCCAGTTTCATGCTTCCCATGCTTCCCTTTCGGCTTCGGCTTCGGCTCGGTCTGGAGCCTGTCTCTGGCTCTTCCGCATCAGCCATGGCCAGCCAAGGAGACCATGGCCTTCCTCGTCTCGATTGAAGAGAATAGAAGGCACTAGTCTGTCTCTGGTGACTGCAACTGTGCCTGGTACTGTATGGATATCGACATCGATGAAAGTGCATGTCAAGGAGGTTACCCAATGTCTTGGGCCAGATATGAACCGGCAGAAAAGCCTGTTGCATTCCGGGATGAAAGAAGCCGCTCTGTTTTCCTCTCTGCGTCAGGTCAACCCCAGCAATTCAACAACGGATCCGACATGCCCATGGAGCCCCCCTTCTTTTCAGCGCTGTAGACGGATCCTCTGTGGCGTCACCGGAGGTTGCGCCGCGCCCTATCTTGCTTCAACCAGTCGATTGCTTAAACGGAGTCGATTGCTTATGTGTTACAATGCATTGGTACCATGCTACAATGCTAGGCGTTATGCGTAGTCTGCGTAGTCTGCGCTTCAACCTTCAACTTCGCTGAGTGCCTCTCAAGGCGTCACTTTGGGAGGCGCCTAGGGCGGAGTTCAGCCTACTCGCTGCACCTGTCTATACAGATTGCAAGCAGTCTTGACATCTCGACATTACGCATCTCTTACAAAGCAGTGATTTGTCTATGTATAGATAAAGCGCTTCCGCTAGTGTGAAACCAACACCTTGGACATCAAGTAGTCAAAGAAAATTCAAAACATTATACCAATGACTTTGGCAAACACTTGCTAGGCTTCCAGCATATTCGCCCCAGAGCCTGCATGGGAAACATGCTGGCAAGTCATGCCAACAAAAAAACAACACAACGAGTCAGTGAAGCATACCACCAAGATCACAGTGAGGATCTCCCTTGTACAACAAAAACACGAGCTTGAAGCCTGTTGATACCTACGAACCTTTGTTCAGATCGTGGTGCCTGAGTCTGAGGGTCGAATTGTAACATATTTTACCTACCACTACACGTTCTGCACTGACGACTGTTTTGAGTCGTGAGTCAGTCAGCTCTTCTCCCTTGAAGGCCAGGCCAGTGGATTCTTTTGCGAACCCTGCATCAATGAGGGTGCAGCAGTTCGCGCAAAAGGAAAGCAAATCACAAGGATTTTCTTTGGCAAATCAGGAAAACACATAGAAGTTACACCGGCATAGACCCCAAATTGCGGATCTATAGCCTGCAGCTATCTGGGGAAAAACACCCTTTTCCTTGGCGAGTCCTCCTTGAAGACCTCGATGTTGTGATCCAAGAGCTCATGCTTGTCAAATGTATCATCGCCTCCAAGAGACCGCGATGCTCTCAACATGTCTGAGTCCCCCAAATGAATGTGGTTTGGGTGATTGCGGGTGAGTCACCTTGTCCATGGGACGGTTTCGGAGCTGTCTATGTCATTCCATGTTCAAACCAATCTTCATCTAACTAAGCTTCAACAAGTTCCTTGAGCGCCAAGGTCCTGGATTCCTGGATGCCAAGTTCCCAAATTGGCTGCAGAGTTCACACAGTCCAAGTGGACTGCAAAGCATCACAAGCGCAACACTCAAAGCTACAGTATATTAATTGGGATGCTCTGAAACTGAGGATCCTCCACAAACTGATCAAATGTGTGGATAGTCCACTGACACCGTTCACAACTGAAACCAACTTGAGAGGAGGGAGACACGAAAGGTAGGACAGCGGGAAGAGAAGAGAACGCGAGAGGCAGGAACAAAAATGCAATGTTCGACATGGTGATTTATCCCCTCGGAGGCGACCTTTCGTAAATATATGTTCATATGCACTTTAAATGTTCAAACATGTGCTCTCGAAATGTTCAAAAAGATTCTTAGGAAAACAAACTTGCCCCATGGCTCAGATCATCGGTGAGCATTGAATCGGAACATCATAGGATTTGAACTATCCTGAAACCATAAGAGGCTCACGAAGACGCTCCCCAGGAGAGAATTGACGTGCTTCACAAAACAAACTCTAGGTATGTATCCCCTCGGGGAACACCTTTCGTGATTAGAATTTCATATTCACTCTTTCTGAATGTTCAAGAGGGTTTCAACTATCCTGAAATCATGAGAGGCTCACGAAGACGATCTCCAGGAGAGAATTGATTTTAGAGGGGGGGGGGGGGGGGGGGCTGTTTTTAGAAAAAAAAATTCGAGGGGGAGGGGGTGGGGGGGGGTCTGAATTGAGCGATCAATTATTAGACCCGGACGTCCCAACACTTGCTTCGCAAGACAAACTCAAGGTATCCCCTAAAGGGCTACCTTTCGTGACTATTCCGAAGCAAGTCGTGTTCGTTCGCCCTCTGAGTGGCAGACTCTTGAACACGCAAACGATCGCCAGGCAATGGCCCACCTGGCCGATTCCAGGCACATTCCCCTCGTGCCATCCCCTAATGAAAAAGAACAAACATGAAGAGCCTGGAGTTCCATATTGACCTAGTGTGGCTTCTAAGTCTGGCTTTCCTTTGGATATCCAGTTGAACCTGGCCCGCTCGTCTTGTTTGTATTCTATCACCGAACCTTGTCCGACATGCCATGGTCGCATGGATCAAAACGTGATACAAATGCGCCGAACACCCGGCGGGCTGCGGACACCCCGCCCGGACGGAAGCACGTGCACCCAAAAACGCTCGGTTCGCACGGAGCTCAGTGGAAAACCTCCTTGAGGATCAGCACCGCGCCATTTTGTAGGTTGAACTCACAGGCCGCGTCTTTGTTTTCCTCGAGGCCTGAAACATCGAGGTAACTCTTGGCAGGACCTGCTTGGCATTAGTTAGTTAGTTGCTTGGAGTCAAAGGGCCTCTTGGTCAGGAGGGTGAGAGGTCAAGATCTACATCACCAGTAATTAAGTCATGAACAACAACCCCCCAACAAGAACTGCTTCTGGCCAGCAAACCAAGTGCCCTAAGCACCATTCTGCACCTCTTAGGGCCCAGCCATTGCCATAGATGCATGCAATGTCGATGACCAAATCAACCATATCGGCACCTCAAGAGACTTTTGACCCACTGGGCCACTGGCGTCTACCTGTGAAGGAAGAATATACAAGAAACAAATTGGAACAAATCTAAGTTTTGGTCAACAAGACAACACATCAACAGCCCCTCTTCTATCAAGCCGGTTTATTGGCCAAATCTCTTCCTCTCAGATTGGTGGCCTCGCTAGCGTCTCAGTCTTTCAATATCAATGTGGCCTTTGATTGTATCCTTTTTTTTCCCAGCAAGATAAACATAAATGCGTTATTTCAAAGTCGATTTTGTGTGCTAAGACCTTGAGACGCAATATGAAGCCTCTCGTTTACCCAACACCTGTCTTTCTAATGCTGCACATTGCATATCTTCATGATGACTTTCACTTGTAATAGTCTAGCAAATGAATTCGCAATCATCAGAGTCACATTGACATGTCAACGAATCACGGGCAACCTGTCTACCTGCACATCAACCAGTTGCTGAAGCTTGGCAAAGGCACACAGCTCATACCACTGAAGGTCAACCGGTTGCCGATCTGATGCCAAGTACAACTGGCAGGGCATGGCAAGACCGGTTTTGTTAAGGCAGCGACATTTGTTTGAAGAATTGCCAGTCAGGAATTGCTGTTCCAATTATTTCAACGCCCAGTTTGCTCTTGTTCCAAACACGCAAAGAAGGGAACATCAAGGCCAACCAGGCCACAAGTGGCACCCGAAGACTCTCGTCGGGCCCAAGGAGCCGAAGAAACACCAAACGAGTGAGCGAAACGAGTGAGAGAAACATGCTGCCTTGGAGACCACATCAAAGAGATACACTTTCTCCTGTGCCCCGTAGCGAGAGAGAAGAAGTGATGGTTTGTTTTCTTTTCCGATTCACCAGCAAAGTTACCCAACAAATAGTCTAGGAACCAAATCATTCGTTCGTGAGCTACCCTGCGTCCTGTTACTAGTAGCATCCTACTTAATAGCTACTGATTCGCTTACCAGCCTACCCCGCGGGGTTTAAAATGGAAAGAACGGTCTAAAGAAGAACGTACGCTAAACACATGTTAACAACTTAGGGCAGACGTCGTTGAGCAATCTAAAGCTACAGCTCACTTGGATTTGAACATGTACCAATGGCATCCAATGGCTATTCTTAACATCAGAACTCACCCCTTTGCCACGAAACCACTCAATCAACACAGTGCTCTTCCAGTCCATGCGGGTGCTATCCAGAAGAGACTGCAGGCAATTCCTGGCACCATGACTTCAGTTTCCTCCCACCTACTTGGAATGGCCTCCAAGCTACTAGCAATGGCCTCGAACCTGGCCTCCAACCTAGAAGCACTTCAGGTATGAGTAACTCTCAAGACCTGTGGTTGCCTCTGTTCGGACTGGAGACGGCTTTAAGATTGCCACAGAACTTGTTGGGATCAACACGACAGCTGACAACTTAAGACGAAGGTTCCGAAGGACCCAAGTTGAGAGCAAATTTTGGAGCAAACAAAGAACATTGTCTCAAGATTCCAACATCCCAGCCGGTCCCAGCCCTCACAAAACGCGACGGACCAACTCCAGCAGCGGCTTTTCTGGTATTAACTTTTGCACGATCTTGCTAAATGCCTGTGACAGTGCGGAGAGCACAGCTGGCTACCAGGTTCACAAGCAATCAGCTCAAAAACTGCGAGTAGCATTCTAGGACACACTAGCATTTTGCCCAAGACAATCTGATTTCCGACATGCTCGGTCAGAGACATACCTGCGACCCTGTTTTGTAGCACACGAGCCACCCCAAACATCGAACGCTGCGCGTCTCTCGTTCTGGTGAAGGCCATTCCCCCCGGTGATGGCGCCATCGCCGGTGCCTCGAAGATCGAGTGATCGTAAATGCTCGTGCAATGGAAATGGATGGTGCACTCCTGCACCTGAGAAGCGTCACTTCCTGTGGTCACTTCCTGGGTTTCATGTAGAGAGTCAGATTTTGAAGGGCTGTGACCAAGAGAATGCACGCCTTGTCTGCAAGTTCCTCTGTGAGCTTGTCATGAATGATCGTTTGGCATTCCATCTTGCCTCAGTCGTTCCAAATTCGGCCCCGCACACCGGGACGGCACCATACGTTGAGGGATGGGACAACGTTACAAACACGTTTCAACAAATCGGTTGACATAGCATGTAATGGATGACACCTCCACGTTGAAACCAAAACACCCATCTCAGTGCCGCCAAACTCGACAACAGGCCACTGGAAGCTTTGCCAATTTGGAGAGGCAGTTAGCTTTCAACATCGGCAATTCTTCAGGAACACATGGGCAACCTACAAACCTGATGAAACCGTCTATGCTTCGGGTGAAAATAGGATTGAAAAGGACTGACCGGGGGTACCAGGGTCTTTTCTCGGAATCGAGACATCCGTTCGAGTGCCAGTCATCTTCCAAGAGACGCTCCTCCGAGTGGAACTTGGCACCGTCCACCTGGCCCCGTCATGAGTGGCAGTCTCTGCGAAGTAGAGCCAGGTCATAAAGAACTCATAACAATTCATAAGAACTCACGGGGTGAGCTTTTGGATTGGGCACGGGGGCTCTTGCACCAACGCTCTTAGCCACTGAAAGAACCATTGAGAGCTCACCCCACCCATTACAAGCACAAGCAATTGATATGACTGATTCTTTCAGCCTGTCGCAGCCTATGTGGATTTGATAGGTGGAAGGCCCCCCTGAAACAGCCATGCCTTCTCATACCTGGCCCTATACCCACCCATCAACAGAACACACCCCAAAAAAGTCCAAGTGCCGTGCCGGGCCGTGGGCCGCCGTCGGCCTTGTGGATCAGCACGTCGAAGGTGAGCTTCGAATTCCTCTTCAATGCAAACCTGGAGGAACGGCGACGAACGGTTCCCACCGGTCAGCTGTGTCGTCTGAGCTCATTATGCCAGGTGTGCTGAACGCCTGTTCTGCCGACGTTTTTGCCAGCTGACTTGATGGGCAATGGAATGTCACTTCAGTCGGTCACGTCTTCAAATGGTTTGCCTTGGGTTGGGCAGGCTGAGGCTCAAGGCTCAATGACCTTCTTAGCCCGAGAGACACTTGTGGCATAGGACTCATCTTGCGCCTTGGTGCCACAGCGGTCAAGGACAAGGGTCATTGCCACCTAAGCTATTTCAGCCATGTCAAGGGCCTTGACGAAATCAAAAAGATCAGCTATGTCAGAACCATGACTTGAACTTTGGAAGATGAGTTCTGCCACCACGAATGGGTCTAGAGAATAAGGCTATTTCACACTCAAGGGGACACGTCACTGATGGGTTTTTGGTCCAGCACCATCGTTGACTAAGGCAGGCATGCCTCTCTGTTTTTAGACACATTCATGGCTCTTCAGAAAGCGGCGTGAACCTGCAACTATGCAAGAAGCAAACTCACAGATCTCAATCTCACGTTTTCCTTTTTTTGACTATGGTAGCCATTGGCTACTACTCGCAGTGTTGCTATTACCTAACCAGCCACCCAAATCGATGCCTTCAGGTGTGCTGACGATGCATTACAGTATACGGTATATTGGTTTTGAGTTGAATCTCAAAGTCTGACTTGCACTGATTACGCCAGGGGCTGTGCTATCCCATGTTGCCCCACTTCCCTCCAAACCCAGCAACCTCCCTGACATCCAACATTGAGCTGCAAAATGGTGCTCTAAACTTCAACCATCCCTACTTTCAGCCCACTCTCCACCTCTTCTTGAGACACTGGCATCAATGACAAGCACGACAACACAGTCTCCACCTGGCTTCAGGGTTCAGAGTCAATGAAGTCGCACCCCATGAAGGGCACACAGTGGTGGTGCCGGACTCGTGTCTTTGACCAAGAAACAGACTTATGCGCTTTTTGAAAACTCAAACATGCTTTCAGTTCTGACTCCCGATGCTCTATGGTCTTTGACTCACAAGCAAAGAAAACAGCCGCCAAGGAGCCGCCAAAGACAGTGGCGTCATTCTGATGCAAGCTCAGATTCTCGTCGCAAAGGATGGCCCCAGGAAAATCCACCAGCTGGCGCATGGTTCGAAGATCAATCAGTGGGACATTGGACCGTAAAGAATGTGATTCTCTGTCTGTGAAATGCTAGAAGTTGAGTCATCCTGTCTGGCATTGGTGTCGAGCATCATACTGGGCTGCCTGTACTTCATACAAGCTTGATAAAATCTTTCCTCTGGTGGTTGGACGCCAAATGACAAATGCAAGCACACTCATGAAACTCCAAAAACTGACATTCGCGATTTGCCTCTTGTCCCGAAGAATGGGAAAGGACACAAAGTATTTGCTGTCTTTTGACCAGAAAATCCAGAACACACGTTTCGCTTACTACATTGAACACACACAAAAACATGCTGCTGGCATCCCCTGAGGTCTGGCACCCTTAGCCGGAGGAGGTGGTTGTGGCAAACTGAGAAAGTCTCCATCCTCAGCAATTTTCAACTGCAAACCGCTGTTCAATGAAGTGGCCGTCTGTTCAATGTCTCGGCTAAGATGAATCATGCGCACACGTGACCAATCTGCAAGTGGGACGCGTGGGACGTGTGCTGAGGTCATCTCAGAAAATGTCGGTGTTGCGCAGCTGCTTTGTGCTCCAATGTATCCACATGGGCAAACCGTTCGACGAACTGAGAACTAGATAACTAGATGTATCCACCAGTGCGTGCCGCTGATCAGACTCTGAGTGCCGCACTTTGTAAGCCCACCTTCGAGGAACATGGACTCATGGGGAGATAGCTTCTGGAACCTCAGCAGCTTTTTTGCACAAACTGAAGCAACATAAGAAAAGGCTGGTTTAAGGTAGCAACATGATGCACCCCGGTTTAAGGCAAAGCAAAGCCACTGTAAAGGAAATCTCATTGTTTGCATGTCCTTCTACATCAGGCACGACATGTCTTAGGGAATGTCTGAATTCAAACATCTGTCTGACACAATCGCTGAGTGCCCAGCACTACCTTACTAATGGACCTGGGAAGGATTTGAGACTGTTGCGCAGGTGACATTAACAGCTCTACCAGAGCCAGGGATTCATAAGAGGAAGAAATGATCATTCGTTCCTTTTGAACCAGCCATGTATGAATCTTGCTCAAATCTGTTTGCCACATTCACATCAAACATTCTTGGTCATCTTGACGCCGACTCTTCTCAAATATGTCTGCTTCAGCCCTTTCTCTCACAACCCCCCCTCTTGAAGTTAAACAAAGAATAACAAAGAATGGGATAAAGCAGCATAACAACCACTTTTCAGCGACAATATCAGCACCTAGCTTTGTACCAAATCAAAAAAGATCAATCTTTGCTTTGCCACAACAGTCAGCTTGTGGGCCCAAGGTTTGCTGGAGCCTTCGCAAGCATTCATCAAAGCTTAGGCCAGGACGTTTTGCCACATCGCGGCAGTCCGCACATCACAACCTGTGCAAGGCGTTTCGGGCTCCGCTAGATGTGAGGAAAATGTGGGTTTTGTTGTGGGACAACTGCCCAGGTGCTGCACTGCTGCACCTTTTCCTTCAAAGGTTGGGAGGTTGCACATCCCATATCCCAAAAGCAGGAGAAGGTGTTTCTCTGAAGCAGGAGAACGGCAACTCCAGCCGTTTTGATTAGAGAAAGTAAGGCGTGTCGGGTAGAGATTAACAATCAAGCCCAAATTGGTTGGCAGACTTGTTTGGAACTATCGTAACTAAATGATGCGAGCTGGCGACACATTTCTGCACAATTCCACCAACCATAGAAGTAGGCCCTGAAGAGACTCTTCAATGAAGTGGTCTTCCCAACGGCCACAGCACAACAGGTTTGCGACAGCTCTTAATATTCTCAATCAAAGGCGGTGCAAGCCTTCGGGATATCCTCCATGACACCTGAGACCAGCTGAGAAAGGTGGCCGCTCTGATGCTTTTCTCTCTCGTTGTGAGAATCTCGGCAGCAAAGCTCTTGACATGGCAAATTCAAGAATCCCAGGATTCTTTGAACATCGTCTCCAAACTCCAGTTGCTTTGCTCCGTTCGGTCACTAAACATCACTAAACAACTTAACGTGATTTTCGAGTGGTCACACACATCTTGAACGAGCCTTGGCTGTCGCGCACACGCCACCGACGGGCGTAGCGCTGATGAGCCAAAAGCATCGAAAAGGCATCGGGGCCCAAGCTCCAAAAGCATGCTTCGAAGTTCAATCGGTAGCTCGGACCTATCAAATCTGTCTGGATTTGTTGGATGATGTTGAATGAGTGTGTCTCCTATGGAAGCTTTTTGCAAGTTGAGGAAAGGCCTTTGGAAAAACCGTTCTTGACTCAATCAGAGCACCTCCTGTTTTACAGAAACCTGATTTACATATGTGCATATAGAGAATGGCTACATGTGCAGTGTCCTCAGTTCAACGTTGCGAATCCAAGACAGCTTTAAGCTGCACAGGTCTACCCGGCCCCCTTCAACCCCGTCCGACCTGTCCTTCACAAAGCTTTGCATAAGCTTCTAGCCATTGAGGCAAAGTATGTTCCACACCCTGCTGAGCCTCAGGTCGATGGAAGCGGTCCCGGTATTCTTCACACTCTGGTTGTTAAGAACTTGTTCTTGCTTCTTAGCCGAGAAAGCATTGAACTCGACATCTGCATCACGGTATCTAAACAACACAAAGAATACGATTGCCATGCAAGAGGATCTAGCATTAGCATGCAAACAAGAGCGCATCGAGGTCCCTTCTAAAAAGCGGAGCAACAACTGATGCCTCAGTATGCTGGCTGGTCATGACAGCCGTCACACCTCGGGCTGGGGACAACATTTCGACTTATCTTACTAGCTCACACACGTGGAAGTCTGCATACTCAGTAGTCAGTAGTCAACACAAACACAAGCATCTTGGAACCTGAAACACCTGAATCCAAAAACACAAGCATCGTACAGTGTGTGCTGTAGCAATGGTGGCAGCTCAAGCTCCTTTGTCCCCTCAAAGAGGCATGTCAACAGGTTGCCTTCAGCTTTGGTGTGACAGGCAGTTCGATCCCTTTTTGGATGCCACACTTTGCAAATGTGCTCGGACCTCGACTCGCAAACAAACTGGCGACTCATGCACCACAATCCACCACAATGAGCAGAAGGTCATTTAGGAGAGAAGTAAGTAGTTGTAGTTGGACAATAAAATTTAGATTCAATTAGATTCAGCTAGGGGCAACGTCTGATTATACACTGGTTTGCTGCCAACTCCATCGTGAGAGCTTCTTGCCCCAATGATACGTGATGCAGTAATAGACCTTCGTATACTCAATTATACTCGCGTCTTGGTCTTTACCCTCTTAGATGGTGAACTAACTCCACTTTGCAAACACGTGAAGCCAGCATCTTCCGACTTCTAGGCTCTCCAAGCACACGTCCGCCGTAGAGCGGGTGTCACCTGATAGCAGTTTTCGCGTCTGTGAATTCGCTCGACTTTGGTTGCGACAGACCTACAGTAACAGTAACTAACCTTGTTGGGTTCGTGTGAGCAGTGATCTTGACACTTGGATGTCTTGGACTCAACAACTCAGGGTTTGACGATTTCAATGATGCGGTGTAGTGTCCTTCGAAGGCCCCATTTGATGGGTGAATCCATAGTTTGACAAGTACACAGGCAGAAACTGGCCTCGGAAGATACAAGCTGCAGCAAGGGAGCCTGTCAAGAAACATTTGTGGAGTCACTCTCGGTGTACAATCCCGTTTCAGATGCTGAGCA
Organism: Durusdinium trenchii; assembly: GCA_963970005.1. NCBI lineage: Eukaryota > Dinophyceae > Suessiales > Symbiodiniaceae > Durusdinium > Durusdinium trenchii. Next base: position 477,741 of record CAXAMN010016335.1, on the reverse strand, counting down.
CAGTTTAATTTGACCAAACTGGGTTGGTGCTTGCCCCAAACGGACACAGAATCTGCATGCAATTCGTTCAATGAAAGTATGAACATCAATGTTATGCACCATTGTATATACACTCACCACCAATGACAACACGGAAAACACAGTTCGGGCCCAAAAGTTGTTCATTCACTCATACTATCCTGCTATCGTAAGAAGATCTTCAACCAGCCAAGGCAACGGACCAATGCCTGTAGCTGACCAAGCGACTTCAGGACCTAGAATCCACATCAGCCGAACTCCCGATGACAGTCAGTTACGAGAGTCACAAACACCAGCGCAAAACCAAAGAAACGTACTGGAAGCTCCCACCGAAAAATGCACTCCCTTTTCTGCTTGTCCACTGAAGGCAATTTGCCTATAATATATATATATATAATATATACTATAAGGACCTCTGAGGAGAATTAAGTGTTATAAGCCTAAAGTAATCACATCGAGCTAACATTTCTCCATGCCTCCTCTCCCGAAATGCAACTTGGCACTCCGAGCATCTAAGTTGCCTTCTTCAAGAAGGGCTATTATACCTCGCTCTGAATCGAAAGGTCCACAAGCCAATTGTCCCCAGGTGAACAGGAATCACACCTACCAAATACAGTATCTCAAGGCGAACAGTCAACTTAGTCAACTTCAACACAATTGTTCACAGGGCATTGTCAGAGAGGTGCACTTGGGAATAAACGCACCAGCCAAACGAACCCAGCTGTTAGTTAGCATGGTAAGCTTGTCTTTCAATTCAAGAGATGAACACAAAACATGACAAAAACAACACTTGGAAGGTTGCTTGCGCTCGTTAGAAGACCTTGAGCGCATGGCATTCCACACAGGTGTTCGCCTGCATTGACAGAAAGCAGGCGAACGCGCCAGCGCCCTTTCGCCCTATGGCACATGTGCACAACATGAGTTTGTTTACCGTTGATGCTTTTACCGCAACATGAATATTCACCATCATGGCAAGACAGCACCAACGATGGTGACCACGGACGACCACGGAACGGATTCAGCGTGTTGCTTTCGCACCTCAGCATCGCCCGACTTCAGCGACAAACCCTGGGAAAGACGCAGATCCAAGTCCTCAGCCAAGGGGCCAAGGTGGGCCGGAGAAATGCATGCTTCCTTTTTGGAAAATCCTAAGGACTCAAGATTCAGTCATATTGTCATCTTTATATACTGTAATCATTATTAAGGTTGCTGTTGCTCTCTGCTTTGGACTACAATGTCGCTTCCCGGCCACAACCACAGCAGGAGAAGCAAGCTCCGGGCTGGCCAAGCACCAGCAGATCTCACATTGGCAATGCAAATGAGCAAAAGACCTGCGCAGCTACGCTCAGAGACAACAACCATCAAACAGGGAAGTGCAACAGGGTGGAATACACTGATATTGTGCTAATCATTTTCCCGTACAAGTATTTTGGGAGAGCCACTGCCTTGGGGGGGCAATTGAGCAAAGCATAGCAAAGCAATATACCTTTTTGTCAAAGTCGGACATCATGGTGATTGCTGTACCCATCTGAAACATCCGAAAGCACAATTGCAAATTGATGTGGTTAACGGCAGCTAACCCCACAAACACCTTCAAACGTTGTAGCGCTTTCGGCCCTCAGAATGCACCTTCTATGCTAGCTTGGCCAAGACCACGCAGCAGTGCCTAGGTGCAAATTTCAAGCTTGACTTGGACACTCTGCATCTGGACATTAAGAACTAAACACTTCCAAATGAGTGGCAGGGTGAGATTGCTTGGCGCCAACTTTGTTCAAGTCTTCAAAACACAAGACGTACAGTAAAACATCATGTCCATTGTTTAGGTCTTTCTGTGTGGGTTCCTTTCTTCAAGGGAACATGATACACAAATATACACCTGAAAAACACACACGACACACGCAGAGTGGGGGACTCGGCTGGCCTCGCGACACGCAGATTGGTCGGCCGCTGCCAGCTGAGACCAGTTCTTCTGCGTGATTTGACGCCTGAGATCGGGGGAGGAATGGAAGAAAACCATGGGAAATTGCCAGGTGCTCATGGGAAACTTTCAGGGCCTGAACAGCCTAAGGTGACCGTGCCAAGCTGTGGCCCTCATCCCTCCACATCTGACGAACTTGAAGCGCAGGGTTGCAACCATTGAGGGCCCATTGCATGCGGTGCATCTGGCATACTGAGGACGACACACTATTGTCATGGCCAGCTGTCTCAAAGGGAGTGCCTCCTGCCGCGTCACCAGCACTGACAAGTAACACATCCCTTTATATAATCATAGTTTATATCTGCTCTCCCTAGGCCCAGCCTAGTTTTCCTCTATGGGTGTGAGCACTAGGGGCAAGTCCATACTGGATATCCAACACCACTCAGAGTTCCTTGTCCTTGGAACAGCTTTTTCACAGCCAGTTTTGGGTCCTTCCACGCAGAAAACACATCACCTGGTCATCCAGGCACGACGCTATCAGTCATCAGCATTTGAGCAACACGACCCCTGTCGGATGGTTCTCTATTTTCAGGGCTGGATGGGGAGTCCAATCCTGGCTGCTCGGCCCACACGCACCAAAGGCGCTACACCTGCCAGCTGTTGTCGAAAAGAATTGTGTATAATTCATAATAAAGTATATGTATATATTATAAGAGAGAGAGAGAGATCTTGTATGATTTTGTCAGAGTCCCCTCCCTGAGCCACCTCGACATGTCCAGGAGCCTAAATGGAAGAGTATTAGACCTAGCTCTGTATATATATATATATATGACACTCCACCATCTAAAACCCCCTCTACCTTTTCGCTCGATCACATCTAGCCTCATCTACATTTGTGTGCAACTGGCAAGCATGACTCCATCAGCTAGTACATGTGTGCCTATGTCTACGAGAAGGTGTTTAGGTTCGCTGCGTTATCGTTGCAGTTGCCGCTTTGTTATATATGTATATAAATCGATAAGGCAGCACAACACTCCTCGTGGTCTTTGTGGGAGAGACAAACCCGAGATGAGACGCATGTGAAGGGTTATCGCTTCGACCCTTATCGTTTTGCAGTGGGTAGGGCATCCTTGTGGCAAATTGGACATGCACAAATGACATTCTTGGGTGGGGGGGTTGCATAGTCTCTCACGAAGCATCGGAAAGATGTGATAAAAGGTGGGACTGATTCTAGTAGTAACAAGTGCCTTACTAGTAGTAACAGGTGCCTTACTAGTAGTAACAAGAAGCTACTTAATTTAACTTAAATATAATTCTAATAGCTTTTTTGTTACTACTAGTAAGGCACTTGTTACTACTAGCGTGGCACTTGTTACTAGTAACAGATCTGATTCTACCCTTTCGAACTTGCACTGCTCTTGCTAGCCACATCAACAGCTTCAGGGCCCACGAAGCATGCCTTGCTGCAAAACCTGCAGAGCATTTGGCACCTGCAAGCTAGGAGCAAGAAGCTACTAGTAACAAGTGCATCGCTACTAGTAACAGGTGCCTTACTAGTAGTAACAAAGATACTGTACTGCACAGTAGGCCACGGGGGGCCATGATTGAATCTGAAGCCACAGAAGCAGCAAACGACAGTCCAAACGCCCTCAACAAACATCGATCTTGTTATCACTACATACATATGAACAAATGATGACAACTCATTGGTTGAGGGGAACCCCAGATCTTGGGACATACCCTTTGATGGTCTCTGCCTTGGCCTGTGCCTGTTCTTTAGAGTTGACTTTATTGAGCAACTTAACCGACTCAAAATACATCTGGTACTGATAAAACAACGAAATCCCTGCATTCTTGCTTTGTGTCTGCCTGTCTGTCTTTCTTTCGTTCGTTCTTTCTTTGTTGTTGTTTCTCTCTCTCTCTCTCTCGTTCTCGCCTTCCAAGGCTTGCTCTGCCTGTTGGCGTTCAGACCTCTGTCCAAGGACAATGATGTCTCAAAGATTAAAGGTCTCTAGTAGTAACAAGTGCATCGCTACTAGTAACAACTGGCATTACTACTAGTAGTAATGCACTTGTTACTATTAGCGTCCTTGCTACTAGTAGCGATGCACCTTGTTACTAGCAGCTTCTTGATGCTGTAAATCTAGTAATGCCCTTAGCCAAAAAAACAAAGAACAACGAGTTTGTCGACGATTGAGGGCCAAAGATCAATGACCGCCGCAGTGACGTAGTGACGTCTCATATCTCAAGGCCCTTATTTTGTGGAATCTCGCAGAATTGTTTGCCCTCTAAGGCCAACAGGCCAATAGATCCTTTCGGCCAGGTCGGTGAACCCGAAAGGACCCCCGCCACAAGTGCTGTTCCCTCCCTTTATGCTGGGCATTGCAATGAATGTGCAAATAGGATGCAAAAAGAGATGGAAACAAAGTGTCAAAACGTGGCTATAGTTTCTCACTGCTGCCAGGCCTTTCTGCCGAGTTCAATGAAAGTAGCAATCGGCAAAGCCTAAGCGTGGATGGGAGAAGAAGAGGAATACACTGAATACACACCAATTTTTCAGCCGGCAAGCGATTGCTCTGATAAATGACATTCATTGTGTAACTGTGTTTAACTTGCACTGGGCGACTGCTTTTCGGCATTCAGCAAGCGTTGTTGCCTCTCTACTCATTGCCAAGCTGCAAGTATTGTTTGTTTGTGCGATGATGTTTGGTAAGGTGGAACCCTACAACTTAAGGACACACGCTTCAATTTGGAGTGTGGATCCTCCAATTTCTGTTGATTCGCCCACCTCCTGGAGTTACAAAGGGAGTGCTCCTGGGTGTTCAAGGTCACACCGCGAGGTCAGGGGCGCCATTTGCTGACTACCACCACACAGTCACGCACCGACCACTGCTGCTCCAAGCGAAAACTCCATTAAGGCGTCAGCTCTTGATCATGCCATTCAGCCATTGGAGTGCTTCACTGCTGCACACACGACGCGGCGGCAAGTTGCCCACGCTCAATATTATTGGATCGGATGATTCGTGTGTCATTCAAAGCGCTTTGCCTTCGAGAGCCTCCAACAAGGTGAGGCAGGACATCCGAAGTGAAACTCTTGGGCTGAGGACATCCAAAGCTAACAGTCATTAACACAAAAGTGTCTTGGAAAGCGCTGGGTGGGGTGGGAATCAGAAAGAAGGCACTCGACTCGACATTCGAAAGCACTTTTCAGGTCATTCCAAATGAGGCTTGGCAGTTGGCTTCAAGTCCCTTAGACTTGAGCCGAAACGATAGGGAGGACCACCAAACGCATTTGAACATCCAACAAACACAAAAGCCTTGGTAGGGTATGTTAGGCACTTGCAGATCAAGAATTGTGAGGGCTTGGAGGCCTGGAGGCCATTGCTATTAGGTTGCAGGCCATCGCTATTAGATGCCATTAGGTTGGAGGCCATTGCTATTATATGTTGGAGTATTGTCTTCTTTTACTGATGCTACTCCTGAGCTCTCAGCACTTTTCAAAGGCGTCCAACTCTTGACTTGAGTCCAAACATGCCAGCTCACCTGACTCAGCAGGTAGCCGGCCAAGCAAACGGGCCACACTGGCGAGACTAACAGCACAAAGGCTTGTAGTCCCGCCGTGGGCAAAGCTGGCATTTGTTTCACCTTGTCTCAAGCTGCTCTCTCGTTCTCACGGATGAAGGGTCCCGGTGTTGGTGAGCTTGTTGATCGGTAGAGACAAAGCCACATGGCCATTGGCATCGGGCTCGGGGAAGCGACCTGCCCGAATATTCACCTGGACCGAAGGCACAATCAGCTTGGGGATGGCCAGCATGGCATCGCGGCTGTCGCGCATCGAACAGAAGTCGTCTTCGGACGTTCCTGTTCGTCACATGGCAAAAGGTGAAGAAACGCAGAGTTGGCATGCAAACAGATGTAAACCATGTAGGAACATGCTGTCCTATCCTTTTTCTGAGGCACATCAGCACGGAACCGTGCTGAAAAAACTTCTAGCTGAAAGAATTCGAAACACCTGACCCATGGGTACCCATGGCAGGCAGTTGTGCTGAGAGTCCGCCACCGATGTGGATGTTGTTGCGTCTCTCCTCCCCAATGGTTGTCTCCCAAGCGAATTCGCTCCGGCCATCCTTTGGGAGATAGTCGTGGCCCACAAAGACTCGGGTCTCATCTGGAAGTGACATGATCCTAGATGGTCTCAGCAGGGAACCAAAAAGCAAGTTGTTTTCTTTCTTTTTTAGCCCGTGGCCCTGCCTTCTTACTTACTTAAGTAGGCGCATACTTCATTAAGGAATATATAAGCTAGCCAGTTAGCCTTCTATGCGGCCTTATAACATGTAACACAAACAAACATGCAAATACCCGATTCCTCTGGATGGATTGGTACAGCATTTTCGACGACCCTCCCGGGAAGTCACACCGTGCAGTGCCGTAGTCAGGCATGAACAAGGTGTCGCCAGTGAAGAGTGCATCACCAATCAAATAGCCTTAGTATGAAGTTGACAAAAACAAACCAAGGCACCATCAATCTGCTAAGAAGCTCTTGCAATCTGCAAAGGAGCTGTCCAAAGCGGTTGATACAGGAAAGTGTCCGAATGCAAAGGGGAAGGTTGATTGTGAAAACACATCGTGAGGCCATGCGTGAAACTACAAAAAACATCAAGAAACATCCAACACGCTGAAACGAGTCTTCAAGTGTCCTAACATGCAGTGAGGAAGACATCAGAAAAGGTATATATCCTCAAAGCAAATTGGAGAAACACACACATGCCGGAGTATGTCCAGGTGTGTAAATGACACTCGCACGCATGGCACCAAGCTGGAAGGTTTCTCCATCAGCAAAAAGCTTGTCGAATTGAGAGCCATCCTTCTGAAAGCCTGGGCCCAAGTTGAAGACCCCTGCAAAGACTTCCTGAACGAGCTTGATATTTTCGCCAATGGCAATCTTGCCACCAAGCTTTCCCTGGATGTACGGGGCACCGGACAGGTGATCAGCATGGGCGTGAGTCTCCAAAATCCATTCCACTTCAAAGTTATTTTGCTGAATGAAATCCTGAGCAACGAGATCAACTCATGAGGTCAAAACCACTTGGACAAGTTGATGGATAGACGGATAACACAATTTGTACAAACAATATTTAGATAGATCGGTAGATCGTTTATGATAATGATAAATACATAGAAGGGACAAACAAAAACTTGGGATAACTCGCAGCCCACAACCATCTTCAATTTTGGTGTCATTATTACAGTTTCTCAAGCTCTGACTCTGTGTTCAAATGACTATGCCACAAAAAGTTATACATCAAAGGCAAACTAGAAGCAAACTCGGGTAACTCAGGAAAACTTCTAGGCTGGCAAGGCGAAGAGTCAATCACCTGGTCAGCATGCTGAGTGCTGGTGTTTCCGGATGGAAAGTCAAAGCCCATCACCGAGTCAACCACTGCTACCTCAGCTTCAGTCCAAAGGCAACTGTGAGACTTTTCTACTTCACGGGGCTGGTGAAACACGCGGCATTGCAAGGCTTGCGTGAAAACACCCAGCTTGCTCGAGCTGTGCAGCTTAGTTTGGTCCGCCTCACATTGGCAATGCTAACTGCCTTTCAAAAGCCCTTCTAGCACATGTTTGGACAGCTTTGTGCGATAACCACCCCCAATTGGTTTGGTCCACCTCTCTTGGGATCACTTTTTTGCAATACCAGCTGCCTTTCTTCCCTCATCTCGCTGCCAATTATCTTTCGAACCACCTGTTGCTCCTGTTGGATCATTCCTTTGGCCATTTGCTCATTCAATGAAACTAATCGGGTCGAACATTGTCCAAATTGGTGAATATGTAATAATATGTGCAGCAATTGCCTCTTGGCCTAGCCACACATCTCCCAAAATCACCCGGAATCCCACAACTACTCTCAGAAAACCCTTTATATATAAAGATACATATCTATTTATGCAATTCTGTATTGTTTAAACCCGACCCCAATACTTGTTCAAGCTCCCAAACGGGGTCCCCCACCATGCATCGATTCACAACTCCCCCCAATTAGTTTGGTCTCCTGATGACGAGATTTAGTCTTGGGAGACCTACCCCTCAAATAAGAAACCTATAAACACCTTCCAAACGGGCTATTAATCAGACCCTTTACATTATTTTGCATCTGCCACATTGTGGCTTGATTGGAGTAGAAAAGCACCAAAGGATCTAAACCGGCACATAGCTGAGCTACTTTGTAGCTGCCGGGATCTCTCACGACGGAGCATACGGTGTGCGTTTCCGGCTCGTAGAAGACGGTCACCTCTGGCTTGTGGATGTGACACATCTCCGCCGCCTCCTTGACACACATGTCCTCAGTCGGCAAAGGGTGCGCGAGGTGATGGCTTTTGGCGCAGTGAAAATCGTTCGTCGAAGTGTAAGGATCCGTTGTCAGATTTGGTCGAGCTGGAACAAAAGATGCGAACAACATGTGGAGGATCACAGCATACGACGTGTACAGTGACATTGTGAAGGCACCGACAGAATCCCCGACATAGATGACTACATTGCATGAATGTTACATGAATGTTAGACGGTGTGGATCGGTGTGGAGTGGTGGGTGTTCAAGGCTTCAAGAATCTTCGATGATTTAAGACTTGGTCCGCAATATATGCATATGGGTCCTATACTTGGATTGTGTTCTCAGGGTCACTCATTCGTCTCACTAAGGATCACTAAGGTATGTTTCACCACACCGAATTGGCTCAAGGTTCAGGAAAAGGCTTGCGCCTTGGCATATCGGATCACTCGATCGATCGTTGTTGAAACCTTCCGGTTCACATACGTGCACACACACTTTTTGTTGTTTCGGATTCGACTTCCGTCTTTTCCGTCTCTCTACCAGATTCCAAATCCTATAACCCAGTACAGCTGTGCCATCCTGTGCCATCCTGTGCCATCCTGTGCCTCCGAGCCACAGCCATTGCGTGTTGAGCAGTGCTGAAAGGGGATGTTGGGAAACGGGACGATGCTTCAAGCCACAACTGTGAACGTGAACAAGAGCCATTTGCTTTGCATGCACGTGGGTCGAATTCAAGTTTCAAGCAGGTGGAAGTCGAAGGTGTTGGAGAGATCTGCAACGTGATGAGTTGACGGTTTCTGGATGATCTAGGCTGCGACCAGACTTTAATCTGGCATCATATGGCTAACCCAACATTAAGAAGCTACCAGTAGCTCCTGGCATCGCCATTAGGAGCAAGGACGCTACGAACGTAGCTCCTGGCGTTACTACTAATAACAAGGACGCTACTAAGTAGGTTTGCTAACCCAACATTAAGAACGCCAAGCCGTGGCGAAGCCGTGGCCCTCGGACTTCACTCTTCGACACCCCTTCGACACCCTTGCGTCGAGCGTGAAACTCTTGTTCGGCGCTGCTCATCGCCTGTGCTGTCCACTATATGTTGTATATACAACGGCTCCAGGTCCTGTGACAAAATCTGGGATCTTTTTCTTCCCATTCTCATGCCTTCCTCAATGATTTTCCAGCTGGGGAAGGGCTAGTGATCTACTCATGGGGTCTTGGTCCATCCCACTCCTGGTTCTTTGGTAGTCAGGCCAGGAGCTACTAGTAGCGTCCTTGCTCCTAGTAGTACGGCCAGGAGCCTCTAGAAGCTTCTTGTTCCTAGTAGCGATCCCAGGAGCCCCTAGAAGCGTCCTGGTTCTATACTCATTATATAGGAAGATGTGGACAATGGGGTTCCATCTCCATGTCTGCCACACACCTCTTCTCCTTGTTGATTAACTTGCTGAAGGGTCAAACAGCAAAGCAAAGGTATGGATCAGAAGGATTCTCATGTCCCTACACTCGCCATATCCACTGCTCCACTCATTCCACTCAACCTGAGATAGAGATCAGTAGTCTTACCAAAGGACCTCGGAGATGAGTCGACACCTTTTGAGTCGACTCAACCAGGCAACTGTCAAAGGTACCAACGACCCTAGGTGTTGCTGTTCCGTTTTTTGGAACCAACCGCACAGCGGAATGAGAGAACTTCGAGGGATTATGACTGATTGCTCAGCCACTTCTTGCATCACCTAGTGCATTCTGTGCCTTCGTTGCCTGGCAAAGCCGGTTTTATCCATGACCCAAGCACTCTCAAAGCCTCCCGCTATCACAGCCTCTCTCCTTGTAGGATCTTGTAGGCTTATCAGGCCCGAAGTCATGTGAAATCAAAGCCTTATAACTAAGCAACATCTCCAAACCTGAACTGCCACAAGCAAAGCAGGAGGTTTGGCAAACAATGGGTGGAGGCCCTTACAGGAAGAAACGGATTGAAGAGTCACCCATGCCAAGCCTGGAACCACTTTTTGGACTAACACTAAAAAAAAATATATATAATATATATAATAATCTGTTCATGAACTTCTTAACGATCCTAGCCTCTGGATAAAGCAGGTGGGAATGCCTCTGCTGTGCGCATCTGTGCTCTCTGCTCAGCTCATTTCCTTCCTGTTACTTCCTTGACCTGTGCCGAGGAATGGGTGACGTTGCTGGAGGTGCCTCCTGTGTGATCTCATTCATTTCGCCACGAAAATCATCTTCGATTCCGTCATATCCACCCCAAATCCATCGATCCATAGGCAAATGGATGGACTTGTTCGGTCTTTCTCACACGGAAAAGTCTGAACAACTGAACAACATGATCCATGCTACGTTCGTAGCTTCTTGCTAGTAGTAATGCCAGGAGCTACCTACTAGCGTTCTTGTTACTAGTAGCGATGCCGCGATGCCCTTTGTTACTAGTAGCTTAATTGCTGTCTGCCTTTTCAGGGTGCCTTTTGCACCCAGAACCCCCAGGTCATCAGTTGTCACCAAATTGTCACGACCTTTCCCCCGACCACGCGGACGCTTTTTCGTTCAGATCCAGATTCTGTCGTTTCTCTTGTCCTTGTCTGATAGTACCGTCAAAGTTGGGTGGCCAAAGAATGGTGAGCTTCGCACATTGATCAGTTCTGAAGAGAACTGCAGATTTGGAACATGGACCCGAATGGAACAACGTTCGAAATCCATGGAAGCTTTTGAACACCGTCCATGATCGTTTAGGATCGAAGATCCCCAAAATAGAGAATTCCGTTCGACAACAACTCAAACAAACGTGATCAGAACATCAGCAGAACGCCAAACACGCGAGACACGCGAGACGCAACGAGCTGCCCTCATCCTTTCTTCGGACGCTCAAAGCTCAACGGTGTCAAGCATCGCTGGTGTCAAGCGGAAGCAGTCGGAACAGCCCAGGATCAGAGCATGAACCCAGGGTGCGAAATGAAAAAGATCTTCATCCTCAGAGAATAGATTGAATAGATGCAAAAATCAAACCAATTGCTAAAGCGTGCTACTTCACTGTGTTGTTTGGTTTTTCAGAAACTATTTTAGACGTCGCTTGGGCTGCGCCAAAGCTCGGGCACGTGATGGTGCATGGCACGTTGCATGTCGTCTTCGAACAAAGGGCATCGCTGCCGCTACGAACGGAGCGATCGGGCGAAACGAACGGGGCGCTCCTGGCATCGCTACTAACAAGAATCTACTAGAGAAATGCCGACACACACACACACACTCTTTATCGTGCCAAGATTCTGCTCGCCGTTGGTACTCATCTATGGTCCAATACTCAAGGGTGTCCACCTTCCAGGTAAGCAGAAGCAGAATGTGTAATTAAACATGCAACCATGGGCCATGGGTCTTCTATTCTGAATCATGATGTTCCATCCAAATCAAACTGACATTGATACAGCTTGAACAGCCCAAGCATTGTGTCCTCATCCGCTCTTTGTTTTCCTTTCTATTTCCCTCTCCCTCTCTTCTCATTTTTTCCACACAACACGCCAAAGCTGTGAGCCAACATAGTTCAACATTGATCAACGTTTTCCCAGAGATTTGGCCTCCAAATCTTATCCAAACTCAATCCATCCCATGTTCAGTGTCCAGTCCTGTTGGGCCACTTTCTGGCATAAAACTCATGGCTTAGCTCCGTGGGGTTCTCAGCCTCAACTATGAAGTCAACCGCCTCAGCACCGCGAAACGTGCCTCAGCATCACGCTCGCCAAAGTCCACCTTCTCATCGGACATCATCGCTCGATACAGAACATTGTGATCCGCCTGACATACCTCTGCAGGATCAGCTTTCGGAGACCAAGACAGACAGGTCTTGGAGTGACAGAGTGACCGGTCACTGGGTCGAAGACCAGAGCGAGTCCCTGGTGTAACTCTGGGGTCCCAAGGATCTCTCCGAAAGAACACCGCAGCAAGTGGCCGATGTTGAGACAGGGGATTCATCAATTCCTCAACCGGAAAACCAGCTGCAACATGCTTTGCCTACTAAAGCGACTAAAGCCGGTTGACCTCTCTTCCTTTAATTGCGGGGTCCAAGCAAAAATGGCTTGGACATCGGTTTTACTCACGATTGAGTCCGACAAGCAAGTTGAGACACAATGAGACACGTCTAAGAACCTATATATAGCCTTGAACCAAGTTGGAGCAGGTGAGCCTGGTGAATATGCTCCACGTATTGGGAAACTTCATTCTTCATGGCGGGGTGAGGCGGTGTTCGTCCTCACAATGTGGCCCGAAAAGGGCGGGAAAGACTAGATGAACGTTGGAACGGTTCTGTTAATACTATGTGTGTGTGCCTTTATAACATGGCACGGTCTATCTTTTAAAGCTCAACCATGCAGTATACCGCAACGGTGGGTCGACCCGTTAGTCAATTTCCTCGGTGTCGTTGTTCTACCCCTTTTGGTCCACAGCCTGCATGTGTGGAGTTGATCCGCTCCAACCTGGCGTTCACGCAGGACACTATTTTCGGAATGATTGCTGAAATGTCAAGACTAGAACGTCATAGACATTTAGAAGTAAGCTTTATAAAGTAATAATCCTCAGGAATTATGCCTCCTGAAACATGCTTTCATACTGACTGGTTTTTCCTTCTGGCGGGCACGGGAAGGGTTATGACAGGTGTCAATCACTGCTCAGGCTCTGGACCGAATTGGCTTTGGGCTGCAATGAAGGAAGGCTACATTGAGCCTGTCAAAGCTCCCAATGTACCCAAATCCACTTGGTATTTGCAAGGCCCAGCCTATCCCTAACGAACCTCGCTTTGCGAGCCATTGCTCAAACTCTTGCCCCCAAACTAGCCTGTACTAATGCGACAGCACTCGTGGAGGTGGAGCTGAGCGTTTTGTCCAAGCTCCTGCGCTGCAAGACCAGGACTGAGGAATCAAACAAACCAGGTTGTTTGATTCATGTCAAGCCACTATATAATCTATATACAGTATATTATGTAAGTTACAATAATTATAATTGCAATTGAAACTTAACTTCCAAGAAGGTATTGCAGTTTCAGCCCATCCAGCTCGGGTTATTGGACGTCCCCCACCGAAACCGGACGCCCAGGCCGAGAGGCCTCCTGCACTGCACGCTGGGCGGCCGCCGGCAAAGCCTCGGAGAGCTCTACGGTCTCTGAGAGTCCTGGCGAGGCAATGAGAGACACATACAGTACCAATTTATGCAATAAATACATCAAGTTACAATTTGACTCAGAATCCATTTAGGTAGTATATTCCTTGTGAGTTTTGTTTACATACAACCAATCAATTCATTGGGTGCATGTTGGTGCAGGATGATTACAATCGATCTGAGATGATCAAAGATAGGTGCTGGGTTGATTGACCATCTTTAAGTCAATCTGCCAAGGGAGGCACGGTCAAAAGTCTTCTCATCCTTGTCGCTGAGGTTTTTTTGCTAGAAGATCGTGAGATCCCCGTCGTTGCTACCCCCGAACCAGCACATCCGATCGTGCAGAGTAGAATAACATACAAACAAATATCAATAGACATGTGAATTGTAAATCTGAAGATCCTACGACGCAGTGCATTTCCGTCCTACATCCCACAAACCACCCATTCGCCACTTCCATGCAGCACGCCGTTGGAAGAGAAGGCGCCCATCAGAAAGATGAGGGATCACCTGACGTTGGCTCATCGGCTCTAGAGATGCAGTAGAGACACGGACGTGGAGAATTCCCTACAAGTCGACCCGTTCATAGCGCTAAGAATAGAGTATATAATCATTTGTAAAGTTCTCTTCCTAGCTCTGAGTTGGCTCAAAGTTTTGCCCACTTTGCACAAGGTCTCGTGTGAGTGTACACTGGTTCACCAGTGGCACCCTCCGCTTTGGTCCTGCTCTCTGAAAACAAAGAAGCCCATGCTAAAGTGAGTAAAAGAGGATAACAATCCAAGTACACCACTTCGGAGGACACATCGGCAAGAATACCAAGTCTACCATACATACTGATGGTCACCGGTGTTTCCCAGATAGGATGTTGTCCAAAAACCAACGCGCCTCTGCTTCATCTTTAAACAAACAAGTTGCATACACTGTCCGATGCCACAGGCAAGTTGTTTGTGCCTCGGCAGGTTGCTCAAAAAACATTTAATGTATAGTTATATAAGACCAGTAGCAGGCATTGCAGCAAAAAACAACACATATTTGTATGCATATACATAATATTCTTGGTATTATTGCAGTCGAACAAATGGAACTGCAATGAACTTTTCATCAAGACACACAGAAATCATTGTGGGCATTGTGGGCATTAGCATCGGGGGTGTAACGGGATGCATCGTCTGATACAACGGGTCCAACCGGCGTGGTCTGATACGTCAACCCAACAACCGGCGTACGAACGAGTCAACGCACCACAGTTGGGCACAAAGAAGCAAGCGAGAAGTCAACGGACTCGTGAAGTCAATGCACTTACTGTAGATCAAACACACTGGGCACACTTGAAAAGCCAGTACCACTTGAAATCAGCTATTTGAAGCAAGAGTGTGCGCGCACTGCGTCGAGGGCAGGATCTGCCCAAAGGTTAAAAGGTGTCCACCGAGGGCACACTGCAAGACTACTCCTCTACAGAATTACAAACTGGATTTAACACATCCCTGGAATGCAGTCCCCAATGGGCACACTGTTCCAAGTCAGCTTTACACAAACTGAGTCTACTTTCACCCGGCTACCCAGTAGATCCACCCTCAAAAACCAAACATCCTGAGACTTACGACTCGGATGGTAAACTCATTCAAATGACCTCCCAAGCAGTGGCGCTGCCAATGGGCTGGCGATTCATGTCATAGATGTCCAGCTTTTCATGCCACGAGGGCTGCGAGGGTGTGCTCCCAATTTGGCCTGGAAAATCAAATCAGCCAATGCTGGCGACGACCCGTTGAGCGCTTTAGATCCAGATCCTTCCAAAGATTCATGTTGTATATCATGCCGCACATTTGTTGACACAAACTGCTGCAACATGTAAATATGCAAAAACCAATTGCAGCAGGCCAGTACTGTATGCTCTCAATGGTGGGTGCACACTCAATTCATGCTCTGTAGCTTGCCTGCATTTAAAGCACTGCGTTAGCAAGAACAAGATTGTAGCCGGTTCTGGCGAAACTGCGTAGCCTGGGTCATAAGACCCCCAGGGGCTTGGCAAGCAAGGAGTCACCTGAGCAGTACCCGGACGAGACAGAAAGTACAAGTACCTACATGGAGTCCCCGATTCGGCAAACAACAACTTAACCTTAAATGAAGGACTAACCAATGCCATCCAATGCCTATCCTTTAGAAAGACTGGACATAAGAATGGCTGATTGAAACTCATCGCGTGCCCCGGAAAAGCATTCACACTGCGAGCGTTTGGACTGTCTTGGGGAGTCCAAAAGCCTGGGTGAAGTGACGAAAAGCGGTGGCCTGAAATGCTGAGGCACATTGTAGGCAGCTTCAAGTGTCAACTGTTGCTTGAGACACTCCGAGACAATGCTAGAAGATGAAGGGTATAAAAGACCTTAGGCAAGAAAATGAACGGAGGCAAATGTTTGCCGAGGAAGCGACTACCTCCAGATTGCGGGAATCTCTGTTCACGTTGCTTTAGTTCTAAAGTCACATTGCGCTAACCGTTTGATCACCCAATGGGCGCAATCTCAGTTGCAGCTTTGGGGCTCAGTTTCCACCATCTCAACATCAAGGCCAGAACACGATCACTCTCGCCATGGCAAACCCAGTTTGCCAATCTGGGATCTGTGATTTCTTCTTTGACCGTGATCGATTCCCGAGGACGTTGGAAAGAGACACCATGGACTTTGACTTTACCGAGGTCATCATCATAGACACGTTTCAATTGGGATCACCAGTGTTGCTTTTCATAGAAGATTGTGACATGAACTATACATCTATATACCCCAAGTGAGCACAGCAAATCAACCTCCTTTTCTAGCCAATAGTTGTATCAGCTGATTGGATGCTGATATGTTGAGTTTTGTTTCAGCCAGTTAATAGCATCACTCTCAAGAGCTCCTTCTTTGATGCCCTTGCTAGTGGTAGCGATGCACCTTGCCAAAGCCATCAGGTGCTTCGGACATTTCAGCCCTTGCGAGGACGAGACAAAAGATTCGATGATGCTCAAACTTCCGATTCAAGCGATTGGATCGATTGAATGCCAAATGTAATCCTTTTCTGCAGCTGTGCTTGCCACCACTTTTTGCTTCTCCGGTTCGTCTGCAAACCTTGGCCTTGCACAAGGGCAACTGGAACCAGCCACTTCTACACGAGCAAAGTAAAACCACACCTGGCTGATTTGAACCATCCACCCAACAAATTATGGCACTTGCGAAAACCAGTCACCACAAAAGACACTCTTGCGACGACCGGACACGATCTCTTGGCACCCAGCATCGGCAGATTCTTTTGTGCTATTCTAGCCGGTCCTGCGCAGTTCAAAGTAGAAAGTAGAGCATGGTCTTCTATGGCAAGCCGCTTGGGCAAACAAGGTCGATTCGAAAGAATGACCCGCAAGCTGCACTGAATTCATTCCATCCAATCATTATTCGAGTTTCACTCCGCCAGCTACCCAAAGACATGATGAGAAACATCGAGCAACACGCCACGCGTCGGGACCTTCCCGACTTCCCGGGCGTCCGCCGTCGTGTCCTCTGTCACAGGACGGACCAAGGCACCAATCCTGACGCTTCCCCGAGATAGTCTTCCGGTGTGGACGTCCATGGGTCCACTCGGTCCAAAACGAGTGTGGTACCGAATCCACTCATAATCCTGCCAAATATAAGCCTATAAGGAATCGAATCACGTGGGATCATGGAATACACGGGGTGATGTTGCTGGTAAAAATATACGTATAGATCCGATACTAGATCCGATGTCAACATAGCTCTGATTTGGAGAATAACCTCGATGCTGGCCTTCTAGGTACTACATACCAGTTGATTGCACTTCCATAGCACCTTCATGACCGGAGCCAAAAAATGATGCTCTTTTGATTCCACCCCTTCCCTTGCCCTTGCCACTGACCGCCTCTGCTCCTTCAACACAAAATATCACAAGATGAAGGCCAGGCCGACCATGTCCCTTCTCACGCTCACGGCGCTGGGGACTCGGCTGGCCGTGATGGAGCAACATCCAACCCTGCGACCGACAACCGGCAGCGCCGACGAAAAAGCCGCCAACGCCCAAAAAGCAGTCACCACTGACTCGTTCTGCAACGGTGGAAAAACCAAAGGCCTGGACATTGATGGATCGATTTGAGATTGTCTAAGGCCCAGAATCATGGATTGGCCGCTGATTGGTTGCCTTCAAGCTTTGGATTGGCTTTGAGGTGGTCTCCAGAAACCTTTCTGCGAATCATGCAAAACATGGACTTCCAACGTGAAGCTCACTTCAAGCTCACCGACTCCTGCATCACTGCACGAAGGTGAAGAATGGCGAACAAATGGGCTGCACGAAGGTTGCTTCCCTGTTGCTGTGCCTCTTCTCCAGTCTCAGGATCTTCCATTTTACGCCACTTCTTGTCTGCCTCGAAGAAGCGTGCGCTACATCGGAATGCTAGGTACCTAGCACTTTGACACAATATGAGTTATTGGTATGTTGTTGCAATAATTCCGTAGTTAGAACCTCACATCGTTGTCTTTTTCCTTTGGATGTGGTCAAACGAGGACAGCAGGTTTGACCACAGGACAGCTTGTTCGCTTCCAAGGCCACAAGCCCTGCGTCCAAGCGACGCTCGATTCGAACAGCTCAACAAACTGGCCGCAAATGCGGGTACCAACCTCGGCTCAAAGGGAAACAACATGAGACTGAGTGGCGGACAAAACCTTTTCGTGTCCCCCAATGGCAAGTCTTATTTTGGGTTGACCGCTTTCCTTTCAATCAAGAAAGGGTATCGGTATACGGTTCGCCCCTATCTGTTTTGCAAGGTTTTGATCAATTTAGAAGTACTTAAGACGGCTCATGACAAAAGTACATGTACGGAGGTTTTGTTGGATGCTCGTGCAGACATACTATAATGGATCTGTGACAATACCTTTGTGCCACTCGCACACCCCGAAGTCTCGCTGAATGTGAGCAGCAACTACTGTCGGCATGTAGACTCTCTCATGTCATGAAATTTACTGTAAATAAGCCGCGTGCTTGAAGGTCACACACGTGCGCTTCCGTGAGTCCGAGGGTTTGAAAGGTCTTCGTCATCTGTGGCCAATGAAACATGCAAATGAATGGATGAACAGGTTGGAGACGAATGCAAAAAGCAAACCTTCCCGAACCACTCGAGTGTAGTGCATAGACTGGCATGGACCTGCATAAATTAACATAATCGGCCTTCAAAGGCGTACTGATCTCCGGCAATAAAGATGAACAGCTCCGAACGTCATCGTTGTGATCTCGCTGAATTCTTCCGATCTGTGAGTCGCGCCATATCAGCCGTCGTCGACGGCATATAACGAATGGCCACAGCTTTGTGGACCACCTCCGGCGGCTGAAGAACGACGGTGCAGTGATCTGATTGTCGACGGACAAAATTCAAAAGTGGTGTAGCTTTTGCAAAGTTCTTTGTGAGATATGCAACTGCGATTGCAATTTCCTCATGGCAAGGGTCTTGTAAACCAGCCAAGTCACATACCTTTGAGGAAGGGGAAGGATGGGGAAGGGAACCTGCAGGTTGACAAACAATTTCTCGTGCCAATGAGGGGTGTTCAATCACTCCTTGTGGCACGATTCTGTTTGTCGTAAAGTCTCAGTAGTATATAAATGCTAAGTATTAACATAAGAACATTTTATGACTTCTGTGTACCAACTACCACTTGACTTGAGCGGACTTGCGCTTAAAAAAACCTCCATATCCAATATTAATATACGTATATCAATCATTATCAATCTATATTATATGGGTATGCAATTCAACAGGGAGGGGAGATCCCCAAGCAATGGGTTTTGCTCTATTTCCCTTCTTTCAGGGGGTCGAAGTTGGAGGTCTCCCTATCTTTATACACACCCATATCCTGTGCTGCTTCCATCTTCTCAAAGCCTCATGCAACTCTCCTCCTTTTCGGCGATGCTTCCATTCTTTCGGCTGCTCAGCCGGAGGAATACCTGCACAGAAAACATGGAAAAACTTCGCCGGAAGTGGTCTTCCATGGTCCGTAGTTTCATGGGCAAAGTGTCTCAGGTGACAAACCGATTGAAGAGAACTCTGCGCACGTGGTTCGGTGGTCTCCCCCGTGGGCTCCGCTTGAGACCTTAGAGCTTCATCTCGGAGTTCCACTGGAATTGTTCTTTGGAAGAGATCCACAGAACCTTTGTCGTATGCCAAAAAGCGCAACAAGATACCAATTCCTTCCAATTCCAGAAATAGTGTTGAGATGTTTTGAGCCATTACGAGCCATTTCTGCTTGGGTAACAGGTCCTTGTTTCACATTGGTAAACGTCCCAAACATGATCAACCCGAAAAAAATAAAAGAAAAGAGCTAGCCTCACGCGTGTTTGAGCACATCTGGTTTGGGGAAACTGCAGTGGCAGCTGAGGCTCCCTGGCAAAGCAGGCTCCTCACGCTCCCTCTCTTCCTTCTCGTTCTCTTCCTTCAACCTCTCCTCATTCTCCTTCGCTTTTTGATTGGCCTCACATGGGATCACACTCTGTCGGATCAATTGACAGGAGAATAGGTGTGGTGGTGTGGACAGGCATCTCACGATGTCCGGCGATGCTCCAGAATTGGACTTACATTCCATAGAAGCTTCATTGACAAAGTAGTCAATGGATTGTGACGTAGTAACTTGAAAAGACGCAAGCAATCGACCAATTTACACACGAGCCGTGGCTTTTTAGAAGGTTAAGTGCTTACTATACACTGCTGGGTAAACAAATCACTCACTCAATCAATCAAAGCAATCAAACCAATCCAATCAATCCTATCCAATCCAATCCCATCCCATTCCATCCATCAATCCCATCAATCAAGCAACTAACCAACCAATCAACCAATCAACAGTGGCAGCTTCATGCACAACATCAACATCAGCACCCTGTAGTGCTCGTAGACATAAATTTCATGTTCTGCATCTACCACCTGCTTGGAACTTCGACGCAGGACCACCACCACGGGCCACGGCAAAGCGTGCCTCAGCGTCGGTTTCGAGGAGTTCCAGGATCCTGGCGGCAGTCGCCACATGTCTTGTATTACTAGCAGCTTGTTGTTACTAGTAGTAAGAATGCTCCTAGTAGCGATGGCAGGAGCCCCTAGTAGCGTCCTTGCTCCTAGTAGCTTCTTGTTACTAGTAATAACGTGCATCGCTACTACTAGTAGTAATGCCATGTAATTCCCTTGCTACTTGTAGCGATGCACTTGTTACTAGTAGCTTCTTGCTACCACTAGCGATGCCCTTGTCGACCGCAGTCGCCACCGATTCTTCACGCTCTGTGCTTCAAGGACTTCCACGCTGAGCGTCCGACTACGCAACCGCGACCTATCCGCAACCTACTACCTGGATGTTCACATAGGATGGAGGACTGGGAAAGCAATATGCTGTTCTTTGTGTGATGGGAAAGTTGGAACTGAGGAAGAATAGGACAACAGGACCTTTGCCCGAACGTATCAACATGGATTTTTGTGCATGAGTGTTGGTTAAAAGCAAGCAGCAAAGTCGAATCCTGTCGGCAGCGATGCGGGCATCTGCTGTCAACTCCGCCAAGGCAGCCTCCAACAAATGGCACGATGTTGATGAGTTCGGTCCCCAAACATCTTCAAACCAAGATAGACAATGTGTTTAAAACATCATAAATGCACCCCAAAAAGACTTTTCTTGCTGGTCTTTCGTCTTCCATTTACAGAGTAAATGTCAAAAGATGTTAAAAGCCTGGCAGCGCAACATCATGGGGCTTCTTGGGCATGGGGCGTCAACTGAAAGCAAATCATTGCTCTTTTCGTTTGCAAACACAAGTGGCAATTGTTCACTCTGACTTTCGAAGGACCGCCCACAGGAACCATCACGTCATATCGCATCCCAGAATCCATCCTGCAAAGCCTCGTTGTCACTCACGGTATGACCCAGCAGCGCCTCAAGAATGAATGGTAGGTCAAGTGAGTTTTATGTCTTCTGGCATCCAACCTGCCATGCCAATTAAAAGGTATCCATGGGTCATGTGGGAGGTAGGCGTAGGACGTTCATTCTCAACTGCTTTCAACATTTTACATCCAATTCGCTTGGGAGGGGGAAAGTCGACCAAGCTGGTCCTCAGAGTCCACTTGGAGAGGCAAAGGGTTGTCAGCGTGAAAGTTGGAGAAACCAACCTTCAGTGAAACCATTTCGTTTGAGCGTAACACATTGCGCACAGGACTGAAGCCAGCGTAAGACATCATGGGTTTGTAGAACGGCTAGAACGGCTAGGGACAAAACCCTTGCAATTGGCCAATTGTGGGCCTCTTGTGCAGGTTGAACCAAGAAACACACTCCTTCACACTCTCCAGATCAGACGGTGCAACAAACACGACCTTTGTAACCGTTGTGTCAGGAGGCGGACAAGTCTTTCACGCCACGTTGAAAGGTTTCTGCCTCAACCAAGGATCTTGTGCCGGAACTTGCGGCAGACCTTCAGTCATTTCGTGAGACAGCGAGGGTTGGCCATGTCAAACGGTCTTGTCCAGCCTCTTGGCACAAACTTTGTGAGTCGGCGAGGGGAGGGCACATTTTGCTTAAATGCCCCCCTTGCTACTTTATTCTGCACACCAGACCAGGACAAAACAAGAATGAATCAACTGAATAAGCGAATTCTCTAGAGTACATGCATGAGAGCACGCATATGTGAGCACACTATATTAAACGAAAGCACATGTGAGCACACAACACGTATGTGAGCAAACACATGAGAGCACAGGGGTGGACACGCACACAGATGAGAACACACACACACATGAAAGAACACAAAAGAGCACACATGGGAGCACGCAAATGAGGAGCACACACATGTGGGCAAACACATGATAGGAAACAATGAGAGCACACGTATTTGAGCGCACATACATAACAGTACACATTAAAAAACACCTATGAGAACACACATCAGTGTTACACCTCCTAACAAAGTGCTGCGCCTGCCACGCATGGATGCTCACAACGTGCTGAGACTGCCACAAAATCTGCACATGGACATTGACATTCACACTGCATAGCTCCGCCAATGCATTTCACAAACAAAGGCACTTCCAAAGACTCACTCGAAAAAGAGTCACATAGAATAGTATGTCCAAAGTGCGCAATTCATGTGATTTATTGTGCCGGCCACGAAATCAAAGCATGGCAAGGATCACGTCCGAAGCGCTGAAGCAAACATGGCTCCGATCCCCTGCACCTGCCACGAAAAGTCGACTTCACACCACCGAAACACGAGGATTCCCTTGCACCTGCCACCAAAAGTGACCAAGTTCAAAACATGTGCACGGCACCACAACGAGAGCGCAGTGGCAGTTGAGGCAGGATTTTCTTGCGGCAGCAAGTTTGTACACGCCTGTGCAGTTGAAATGCAGTTGGAATATCTCGAGAGGTATGAATGTACTGTCACTGGCAGCAAATAGCCCAACATGGATGGGAGCACCCTCAATCAAACCCAGCCTTAACACTCATCGTAAGAACCGTAGCATGTCCACACTGTTTGGGGAACAAAGCTGACAAAGGTTCATGCTGTAATTCGAGGTGCTTTTGCAATCTTTTTGCACAATGACTTACAGAAACTACATGAAACTACCATGCGAAGTCACTGACCTTTAAGCCTTTGCTCCCGAGGCCAACGCTCCAGTGCCACTTGGCTTTGATCGGGAGATGTCACTGCACCTGCCTGAATCAAAAGCACAATGTATTGTTTCATACGATTGAAACACAAACAAGGACATCGCTACTAGTAACAGTGCATCGCTACTAGTAACAAGGGCTAGAAGCTCATACGCCATTGTTTCACTTCTCTTTGTCGGCAAAACCTCGAACAACGGCCATAGACATGGACGAGTTTGACGATAAATATGGAGGGCCAAAGCTTCAGCGACCAAGGAACAATCACCAGGAAGCAACAGTGATCAAGACCTTCCCGTGGGTCGAGAGATGGATCACGTCACATGGATCACCTCTCGACTTCGCAACCATTCGACCCACTCTCACGAAGTGGGTCACCTCAACATACCTCAACCAATCCGATGCGGTAGTGACCTCGATCAAGTAGACCGCGCAGTCTCGAGCATCTGACCGCCTGGCGGCCAGCTTTGTATCGATCATCATTCTATATATATCTGATGCAGAACAGTTGATGTTAAGGGATGAAGCTAGGGGAGGAGCTAGGGTGTGGACCGTGAAGCATTATCTTATGGTGAATTGCTGGCGCAACTGATTCATCCTAGTGATTCCATGGCCTTGTAAACACAAACATGGTAAATATCATCTATGGCTTGCTGGACCAGTAGGGGAAACATATTTGCATTTTTGAGCCAATGTCCTGTATTTTCACAGCTATGAACGGGTCCAATTCAATCAGTGCCCAAGTGGCACAGCCAGCTCCAAAGCGGAAGCCCCGCTGGCATCACAGGCACAGGGATTCTGGCCTCCGTGCAAACTCTTTCTCAAGTTGAGGCCAGCAAATTGCGTCATAAATACAGCCCAACGGGACAATGATGTTGGACATTCTAGTAAGCTTTACCCCTGATAGTACCAAGAAATGGCTCTACTGCTGGCGACAAGCTACAAAGGACATCCAAGGACACAAAACCTCTGCCACACGAATCGGTTTGTTGCATGTTGCTCGATGAAGCATGATGTGTATAACACTTGCAGTCACTTGCATTTGCAAACATTGGCAACATTGGTATATTCAGGACCGGAGTTGTTGGGAAATTCGTGTACTGTATGTATTATATGGCATGCTAGAGCAGGCTAGCCTTGGATACGGTTGAACTGAACAAACTAACACTTCTTGGCCTGATCCTCTCAACACTGTGCAATTCAGACCATCGTGGTGAAGAGTCCAACAAAAGCAAAAGTGAAACATGTGAACGACAAAGGTTCAAGCGACCACCAAACTCTTTCACCCTTTGAATGGCTTTCTTCACTCCTTCACCCCTAAATGCCTTCGCTCAAAAAGCGTCGCAGTTCCGGAAGCTGATCTTCTTCAGCTGCGCAACACAAGGGCTCGAGGGGCAGGGCACTCAGCTTGGCTCCCTGAGGACCGGCCCGGAACCCGTCGGAAAGGAGCCATCGGCCAAGGGCCGAAGGAAACGAGCCGCGAATTGGATCTGAATACCTTCAGCAACATCATAAGATAACCGTATAACTCATGATAACTCATGATAACTCGTAACTGTAAAGAACATCTAGATGTTTTGCGTGTTTCAGTTAGGACCCCACTTGCCTTAGGGCGTACCAATGGTCCGAAATCTGCATGATCTAGCATCACCCATCCAGCCGTGGTGCCCGTCCTCGGTGGCCGAATGCCGAGCAACGTGTCAACTTGTTGTTACTACTAGTAAGGCACTTGTTACTACTAGTAAGGCACTTGTTTCCAATAGCTTCTTGTTACTACTAGTAAGGCACTTGTTTCTAATAGCTTCTT
>CAXAMN010016335.1:421620-450462 GCA_963970005.1 Durusdinium trenchii | reverse complement strand
CTACTACTACTACTACTACTACTACTACTACTACTACTACTACTACTTCAAAATGATGCTCAAAGCAGTGATTTCTTAAAGAATATCCAAAGCCTTCTCTAGCACAGCTCCAAGAATCTTCTTGACCTCCACTGTGGTGGCAGTCAAACTCGGTGCAGACCGGATGGCCACGCGATCAAACCTTGGGAGCTGGAGCACAGCCAACAACAAAGAGATTCGATCCAAACAAACTCATGCTGCCGTTGGACGAAATGGATGCAAATGTCTGAGTTTGATTGTCAAGCACATGCTTCAACTTGAGTCTAGTAGAGAACATTCTGAACCCAAACGCATGTGCTTTTGGAACCGATCCCAGTGACACCACCTCGTAGCAAGCCCCAAAGCCCACCGGCAGTAGAGGCTCTGCCCCTGGGGCGGATGTCTCCGGCCGAATCCTGAAGTCAATGGTGAAGCGTTTTTTGCTGTGTGTCCCTTGAGAAAATATCATAAAAATATCACCAAACTGGGGCAAGAATAACAACCTTTTATAATCTTTGATTCAAAGCCTTGGATTCAAAGCCTTTGATGTAAAGAAGGGAAGAAACTCGGAGAAATGGCAGGGTCTCTTCTTAGCAATCGATTTCTGTCTCACCTGATTCATTCAACTCTTTGAAAGCGATCAAGCAAAAGGGATCAACATGACTACGTGTCTCGAGAGGCAAAAGGAGTCCAGTTGCCAAGATTATCTCAAACAGCCGAGTGACAGCTGTCGACCTCGAGCTGGAGACACAGCTGTGGGACTCGCTGTGGGCACTTCCTGTGGACCAATGCTTTCGGAGTCTGTCACAGCAAGTAGTCCGGAGTATCGCTACGGATTTGCAACTGAGTAACTGTTGCCTTGATTTTTGGGATGCCGATGTGTTCAATCCAATGGGCAGTGCACTCCTTTCTTTGTGGAAGCATTTTTGTTTGCATGCGAACAACACCTTTTGGGCCGAGGGCACATCGCCACCATAGCCATAGCCCTCTTTGCCAAAAAGCATCTGACCAAGCTGCCTGTCAGCCTCCCGCCGGCGCTTTCATTGAAGTCCATGACACCGAGTCGCACGACTTTGCAGCAACTCAACTTGATCAATAATAGACAAGGGAAGCAGTCTGATAGGAATTGCATGGGACCTTGTCGCCATGGGTTGGGATTTCTAAGACAGGATCCAATTTACAACAGCCGTGGCACTGGCAGCTTTCGTCGTCTGTTTCTGCAAGAACACTCCAGTCCTCCTCTTCATTCAGCTTAATCACGGCAGACTCCTGCTGTTGTTGCAGGCACGCATTGATGATGCAGGACAGTATATATATTATATTAACCACACTGACATGCTCAATATGGGTTGAGTCAATATGGTATGGCAAATTGTAGGCTGTACCAAATTGCACTTCTGTTAAGACTGGAGGTGAGACCTGACTTTGCTTCACCACCTCACGGTGGTTCCGCGATGTCCCACGATGTCCAAACCGACTCCTTTGGGTTTGCGGCCTGGTTCACGGGTCGAAGAACGCAGGCATTGCCAATGTGCGTTGGAAGATATCTTCTGCCCACCTCACCGGTGGTCGATTTCGACCGAGGACGGGTACCGGGTCCAGAGCGGTCCAGAGGGGTCCCGAGGTTGGCGGTGGTGGGAAACCTCTCCCATACAGTACACACACAACATGGAAACTGGATGAAACTGGATGGTTTTGGGCGGGAGCGTGTGTCAGGTAGCCCGAATCTTCAGAGCTTCTTTATGTGAAAGATCAATTGAGCATACGCCTGTGAATTCCACCTGACCCCCAAACGGTACCCGCAGGGTTCTGGCACTATAAAATCTGGACACCCAAGGTAGAAAAGAAGGGCTGCAGAATATAGAATCACACACCCCATGCTTCAAATCTGGACCACTATAGAATCACCAGCAAAAATGGTCCTCTATAGATTCACGCACCCTAATGGAAATATCAGGTCGATATAGTTGATAACATAGAGTAGGTGGCCTCATTCTTTAGTGACACCCCAGGGTTCCCACATGGACGTATTTCTCAAAAGTGCTCCTAGGTTAGACAAACCTCCTTTAAAAAGTTATTGTCAACAAGGTTCAAGAAGATAACGTGCGCACATCCGCAAAGCTTCAGCGATGGTGAATTTTACCATACACTTACGCGGTGGCTTCCGCAAGCTTCCACGACTGCAGTTTTGGCTTCCGCTGGCAAGTTGGAGTTTACAAGTGTGCTTAAACTGTTTGTTGGAGGTTTTTGACGCTGCTCACATCCATCCAGGCTTCTCTATAAAATGAAGCCTTCTCTATAAAATTGTCTCTATATAATGAAGCTACGAGTACCCGGGGTTACATACTTCGAGTACAAGAGCCATCATCAACATCCTTGCCTCTATAAAATCCATGCACCCAGGGTTTATATTGCCCTAAAACAAGGATTTCTATAAATTTACATAACTTGACCCACCCCAGGGTGGGTCAATTTATAGAGAACCACTGGATTTTTTCTCTATAGAATACCCTATATAAAATGCACCAACATGACCCCCAGGGTTGCATGGTTTATAGAGGAAATTCGCTGGACTATAATTGAGCTGAATTAGTATTGCCTGGGAGTTTGCTCTTTGCTGAGTTACAGAAGCCAACAACAGCTCATCCCACAAATGCATTTTTGTAGAAGAACAGCGAAACGGCCACTAAAACTTCTACACCCAAGGCTGAGAACAATCATTCAATTCCACAGAGGCATGCATTTCTTCTCTAGCCCGTTGTGCCCTGCCGCCTTGACCCAGCCATCTAGAGGTATGCCACGCACCTGATTCACTACTACATTACTACATGAAACTGAGCCAAAGGCCACAGGCATGTCTTGAATCTGAAGGAATTGATGTCCAAGGCAGTTCCAGCAACCCGGAAAAGTCCGGGACATACAAAGATACACATATAAACTCTAATTACGTGTCTGCATGACTTCAGGGGTGGCTCTTTTCGAGCAAGCAAGAACACGTGCCTTCGAACCAAAGATTGCCACCTTCGGATGCTTGTCGGCCATGTTTGGAGACACACGATACCTGGACTGTGCAGCTGTGTAGCGCGTAGCGACGCACGTCTGGGAGAGGTTGAAGAAAGTTCTCTTCTTCGTTCCCCTCCTTTTTGTTTCGAACCGTCGAATGTCCAAGATCGGAGGGCTCTATATAGCAGTTATGGAAAACAGCTCGTTCAGAAATAATGGTACAAGTAGTTTCTTTGGGAATTTCGAATGTTTTACTCCGAAACTACCGATTTATTGATTTATGATTCGGAGGGAAACGATCCGGGGAGGCTGAGGCGGGAATCCTCGACACCGATGATACCAAGTTGCAGACTTCGGACGTTGTTGGTTGCCCAATTTCAATGATGATGCAAGAATTGAACACTCAAAGGCGACTAGTAATTAGTTCATTACTTCGGGTTTGCACTGGAATCTTTCAGGTTTGTCTGGTCGCCACCTCTTGTTGGTAACAACAAATGATAGCTATAGGTTCTCCTATTCTGCACACATTTGGGAACTGCAAAAGGAAGCAGTCGCAGCTTTCAAATTTGCTGCGCATTGCATCGGAACATGGTGGTTCCAAATCTGAGGTTCTTGGGCCATCCAACAAACTGCTTGTACCATTTTGTACGTGAAGGAAACTGAACATTGACAATAAAAGTTATCTTATGCAATCATAATCGTACCAATGCCAACGAACCCTGATCACTCAGCAACTGCAAACGTACATTCACAGCAACATAATTGGACCTCCAGCAGAGAAGCGGTAAGTCTCTACCCCAAGGTTCCTTGACGCAAGTAGTTCTGAAAGGTTGTTTCGGAAACATAGTGTCCGAAACGCCAGTAGAAAGAGCTTTTGTTTGTCAAGTCTGAATTGCTCAGGGTTTCCACCTGTTGCATCTGTCCCAGCTACGTGTTGTAGCCCTACCGCTGACACACTGGTCGGTTCGGTAGAAAAAGATCTTGGAGTACAAATGAACGTGCAAGACAAAACTAATTAGCGACAACAGCATCAAGTCCGAAACGCCACGTCTTCAGTGTTCGTCCACCCCCTTCGAGAATCAAACGGGCGAATCCTTCAAGTTCACTCGTAGAAATGAAAGGCCGGAAACCAAAAATCGCCCCCCGAGGGAGGGCACGTCCACAATGATGACTCTGATCCCTTTCATGGCGTCCTGGAATGAGTCCCTGGTTGCGCTGAGCACACACGGCATCAAACATTCGTTTCAAGTGTCGTACCAAGACGGCGAAATCATCAGTTGCGGCAACCGATGAAAAACGAAAGTGACGCACCACAAAGAGAAAGGCGAGTTCAACATACGCGACTGAAAGGTTCGCACCGGCTTTCCACTTAAGTGCAAGGATGAAGGATTGAAGAGCATCACAGTCCTCGTCAGAAGAAAATGATCCGCAGCAATCCACCACAGAATGGGTATGCTTGGGTTTCCAAGAGAAAAGGGAGGCATCTGGTGTCCAATCCCATTCTGGAAAACGGCTGCGGACAGAAAATTCCTGGTCAGGAGCTTGTTCCTCCTTGGTGAGGTACACATTCTTGATCGGCTGATCCTTGCCTATTGCACAATTTAATCTCGCAAGGCACGCCTGTCGTGTGAAGACTTCGTGTTTCAACACAGTGAACATGGAAGGTGCGACTGGTGCAAGATCAAGTGCAAAGGCTTTGGCATGGCTATCGGCCAATTTATTGCAAATAAGGCATTGTCGTGGCCAGCCAAGCTGTGCAGCCACTTCATCCGTGATTTCACTCACTTGAATATTGTCACACAAGTGTGCCGGGATCCATTGAACCCTCAAGGGATCACCTGACACAGCTGATCGCAAATTATAGACTTTCAAAAGTTCTTTCCACCAGACGGAATGAGCCCAACCCTTGGGCACGAGGCGTTCCCGAAGGAGTGTACCAAACTTGTCAACAAAGGTTTTGCAGTCCGTATAGATAAGGATGGGGCCCTGTGAACAAAAGAAAGTAAATATAATTGCATATAGCTCAGCAGTGAACGAAGAGAGCGCAAAGGAATTGACACGCCCTTTGTAAATACATTGCTGGCTTTCATCAACCGCAGCAAAGGCAGCTGTTTGAAGCCAGAAGGATTCAGCGTTGACCATTGACCCATCCGTCCAAAATTTCTTGAGGGGCGCTGTCACGCAGAACTCAACAGGATGTGGTAGCGGAGTTGGCTCAAGTCGGACATCGCATAAGCCCGCAGGGTGTTCGACAATTCCGAGGCTCACAAAATTTGGTCCGAGATCATGCTTCGGAGCATTTTTCACCTCTTCAGGTGCGGCCTGGCATTCATCCACCAAATGCCAAAGAGACTCCTTAGTTTGATGACAGTACCGACACTCGGAAGAATCACAAAAACCAACTGCTGCACGTCTGTCATTGGTTATAGTACAACCAACGATTTGCGATTCGAAGTGTGGAACTAAGTTTGTTTCATTTGGCACAGCTTTATACTTTTTCAAGAAAACCGTGGACAAAGGGAAATCTAGAAGTCCAGTGGGACGCATGATGTCTTTTCGAGTTCGGAAACTAACCCGTTCATAAGCATTTTGCCGTCCCATGATACGGAGGAAGTTGCATAAATCTCGAGTACAAACGTCCAGGATGTGATATTTGTGTTTCCCAATGCCGATTTGCAAATCAGGAAAAAGGCGAAGGTGAAAAATCTCACAGGCTTGAGAGATATGCCTCAACAAACTATGTTGTTTATTAATAGAAAAGGAAAACATTGCTTGCAATCTGTCCAACATCAAAGGATGATCATGGATGAATCTCCAAAAACTTCTCAAAGCGCAGTATGCTCTGGCTACCGTGGGTTCAGTGTGGCAAGGCTGCGACAAGAAGGTGAAGATCATCATTTTGGATCTCCAATGTGGTCGGTGACCCCATAGGGCCGAGGCGATCCCACTTTCAAATTGATTCAGCGCTTTCTTGGGAATTGAAGAGATGTCTGAAGCAAAAGAAAACTGAGGGATAACCTTAGAAGCAATAAGTTTCTCTTTCACCTGCCCCTTTACCGGAAGGGCAGAAATATTCTTAATGTCCATACAGATCTTTGTGGTCTTTTCATCATCAAAGAGAAATGATTTTCTATCTGAAGTGTAGATTTTAGTGCCTAAAGCATCGAATTCCAACACGATCGGTATCAGCGGAAAAACGGCTGAAGCGGCTTTACGGGCTTCTTTGGAAGAGGCAAAGAGGGAGCTCTTCGCAGGGTTGAGCTGCTGTCCAACAAGACTGTTCCATTGTTGCGTGACTTCGAAAGCAATACACAGATTATGAATGTTAGACAATTTTGCCCACAGATAGGCATCATCAATGAATGCTTTCGAAAAAATGCCTGGAATCAAAGTCATGAATTTAGACCAGACAGCCATGTAGGCATTAATAGCCAACAAAGAGAAACTGCAACCCTGTGCAATTCCGTTTGCCGCAGTAGTCGGTTTCCTAGAAGTCCAACCACGAAAGGAAAGATGCTTCTTGAGACCTTGGTAAAGCTTTAAGAACATGCCGACAACGCCCTTAGGCATACCAAAGACTAGAAAAAGAGCACCAGCAAATGAGGGTACGATTCGATCGAAACATTTGCTTTGGTCAAGCTTGATGCCCACAATTGGGTCATGTTCGGCTTGTGCTTCATCGATATCAACCCGAAGACCAACACTAATGTCCGCCATGTTGCGGCCTTTGATGCCCCCACACAAAGTGGAATCAAAAACTTGCTTCTGCCACGCTTGCAGCTGTCGGAATCTGGTTCCAGAGTAAGCAAGGAACAGTGGCGGTAGTATTGTTATGAGACGCTTATTTATGGGGGTGGAAGGGCCTGGTTTGTTGAGGATGATTTGTTTTGCACGTGTTAACACATCAGGCAAGGATGCATCATAAGTATCCTCCAAGGTGCGAAAAAACAGTGCAATAGCATCACAGCATACCAAAGGCAACCGCTGAGTGTCTGCAGTGCGCCATCCATCTAAACCGGCTGCTGCATTCGGATTGCGGTCTTGGATGGTTTGGTAAATATCCTTACCACTGAGTGGAGGCAGGTTGAAAGTGGGGATGTTCTGGTCAATGTGGGGCCAGATCACTTCCAACATACGCATGGGGTCAGCGTGAAGGACATTCGCACTGAAGATGGCGTCCCACTTATCATTGATAATACTGATTGCCTCATGGGGGTTAAAGACAATATTACTGTTATCATCAAGGACTAAGTTGACAGGCTCATCTTTGCTCTTGTTACGCAAGTGATGAAAGATATATTTCTTATGCGTAAGTGCAGACTCTCTGATTTTTGTTTTCCATGAATCCAATCGTTTCTTCTTTTGGGTTGTTTCCAAAATGCGAATCTCTTCCTTGACCCAACAAATGTTCACATAAATATCCATCAAGCAAGGCACATGCGGGTGTGCCCAACAATGAGGGGATCCCAAATCGGAAAGGGCACGCCACACCCTGTGGGAAGTGCGCTGAAAGATAATTTGATCAGACAACTTATTAGAACATCTCTGGGATCGAGTTTGTAACTCCAACAATCTATTGTGGGAGTTATATAGCAGGGAGGCATGTCTGGAAACGGCAGACCCAGTGGGGGTTTGCCCTGGAAAAATCTTCTTAGCCTTAAATTCGGGTAGGACACCTCTGGCCCTCTTTCCAAATCCCCAAACAGCACCATTGGCTTTTAAGGTGTCCAGGCAAAAATCATTTACCGTGGCCCAAAGCAAGTCTGGTGAATCAGCTTGGGCGACAGCTTCCGAGTATTTTGCTTCCCAAAGTTGCAAGGCATTTTGGTTGGCTTGGCAATCGGAAGAAGCGTCAGGAAGCAAAGTATTCTTGTGGTCAAGTTCCGCAAACTTACAATGAATCTCCCCAATTTGACACAGTGGTGCCCACTCAAAACACGCACGGATCGGCCTATGCTGGTGGTCAAATGACTCAATGACTTCAATGGATTTTAAGGCGGCAAAAGCAACTTGATTCACTAGGATAGCATCTAACGAGGAACAACCTTCCCCGAAACTCGTGAAGGTCCTGTCAGAGGAAAACGTGATTGGTCGTTCAAAGCGGCCTTCAGAATCAACAGTTGTCAAAGGGTCATGCCACCCTTGGAAATGGATGGCACCAGAAACACTAGGGTAATTCATGGGGAAAGTTTGCAGGTCACCTGCAATCAAGACCGGGATACTGCCGAATTGGGCCGACACCTCAAGAATGTCTGCAAGGAGCAAATCGTTTTGTTCCAAAATCTCTTGATTAGCAGAGGCCCCTGATTTTGCATATACAGAGAACACGAGAACACGAATACTCGGCGTGGCTTGGATCCAGCACGCGTTGGCTCTTTTGGTGGAAAAAATCTGCGTGTATTTACCGGAAATGTCTTCGGAAGGATCAAAAGCCCTGGTGAAGCAACTATTTGCAACAATTGCAGTTCCACCATGCATTGTAATGTGGTGTCCGTCTGTTCGCATAATGCCTGACAGGAGCTCTCCGCAAAAGAGGGTTTTGTGGGTAGCCTCAACCAACTTCTTAGAAGCCTGCCAGTTATTTTTCCCGATTCTAGTTTCTTGGAGGCAGTAAGCCTGGTCATCCGTTCCCTTCCAAAAGGAAGAGGTTTTGAGACTCCCGATATTAAGGGTGGAAATACTCCAGTATTTGAGGGGATCATTCAAGCAGCTTATGGGCCCTTCGCCAGGGAAACCAAGTGTGGCATTGAATAAAAGAAGCACATATGGTTTGCGCCTCCCCCCTCCCACATGAAACAGGCGAAAACGCACTGTCGCTTTTTGTGACACGAACGTGAAGTCTGTTGTCGATCGAATTGGATGGCAAAAGTCCACGAACACGGCGGCAAAAGTCATTTCCTCCGAGTGTTGAAGGCTGAGACGGCCACGATGTCGAAAAGTGGACATGACATATGGCAAAAGCACAAGTCAACGGGACATTGAACAAAGTCCAAAGCTCAAAGACGAAAAGTGCAGCATTGAGAAGAAGAGCAATCAGGGAGATTGCAAACCCGAAGGACGGCACCATCCGCAGGACAGTGAAAAGCCACGAAACAGGGTTGCAGCCAAGAAGGCAAGACAAGGAAAATCCAAATAGGCACGGCACGAAAACGGAAGGCACCGTCATCCACCATCACAGATTATCTGCTTGGCGAGGAATCTTGCCTGGAGGCGTCTCTCCAGTTGGCTCACGTGTGTGGGAGCTGCCGGCAGCTTGCAGGAGTTGTCTGAGTGACGATTGGATATCGGAGAACCGATCGTCGACTTTCTTTTCCATCCTGTCCTGTCTGGATTCCATCTTGTCGAAGCGATCAACCGCTGACTCTCGACACTCCTTTGGGCCTCAAGTCCAATCTGACTGGAAGGAGTGAAGGATGGGTTCCGACCAGCATCCGTGTTGGCAGTAGTACCAGGGCGCGCATTCGACTCATCTTGCCTCTTGGCCTTCTTCACATGGTTGGGAGGCTTCCCAAAAGGCTTTGCAAAGGGTGTCAGCTCTTCCTCAACTAGGAGTATCTCGAAGGTTCCCTTGTTGATCTCAAGAGAGAAACGCTGAACCGAAGGCTTTGACCCGAATGCGAGCACCCACCCATGAACCCCTCCAGCCCTAAAAGCTTTCGTGGGGATGGGTGCAAGGCCCACTGCTTGGAGTGTTGAACTAACAACAGCCTGTGGATCGATCGCAGGCGGCCAGCCTGTTGCATTGTATGTGAATTTCGGAACAATGGCAAGGTTCTCTTTGGTGAGTCGAGCATCACCCGGCAAAACGGCCGTTCGAACACTGGCTATGCCACTATCCCAGGCTCGGCATGCGAGGCCTCTTCGAGTCAAAACGACTCCGGCGAAGCCATCATTTTCTTTGATGACGATCCTCAGCTCTGCAAGGTCCTTAGCCGTGGGTGGCCAGAATTTCGGAACGACCGAGTGGTCTTGCACACTAGGTGACTTGTCGAAGAATGGCCGAAACAAAATGCATGACATGCCACTCGATTGAAGCAGGATCTTCCGCTTGGCTGAAGGGGCCTTCACGATGCACTGCCACTGTTGATCGCTCTTGGATGAAGTGGCATGTCTTCCAACCCTTAAAGCATAAAAGCTCAAGACGTCCTTCAGGTCAGGATGCATGCGAAAAACGATGGCTTTCATGAACTCAATGGGTGCAGCTTTCACGGATTCCAACTCATGCACGGCAAGGAGCCGTGAGTCAATTTCCAACACTAGCTCAATTACTTCGGCTGTGGTGAGCGTAACTTTTGGCTTTGGCAGTTGGAATGTCACACCATCATGCAGAGTGAGCATCAGGATCAACCGTTTGTATTCCGCCTTGAGGGCGGGGTCATACAGCACGATTTCGAATGGTCCTGTGATCTTCTTTGCGACATCTCCGAAGCCATTCACGTCAGCGTTGGGAAGGATCACGGCAGTCGGTCCAGTCGGATTTGATCGAATGATGTCAGCAATTGCTCCCTTGGTGGCAAGAATGATCCCGTTGCGTCGGGACACTGCTTGCAAGCGGTGCGTTTGTGGCAAGACCGCACCATCGGCTCCTAGGAATGGATGATTTGTTGGCAAAACAAGGTCTTCCCATTTGGTTGAGAAGAGCTTCTTTGGCTTGGTGGAAGACCAAGGGTCCTTGAGCAACCAAGGGTCTGCCGAGGCATCAGAGGGCTCTGCGGTAGTCAAAGCTTTTGCATTGTCACCCGGGCCTCCTGCAGCTCCGACAGAATGGGTGCAGCGACCCTGGAGTACCTGCACAAGAAAAGCCTGCCGGACATCATACGCAAAATCGGAAAGGTCAGTGGAAACATCTGTTTCTTCCCATGCTTCGATGGCGAGTCGATTGATCTCTTGCAGTACATCGAAATGTCTTGAGGCACGAAGGATGGCCAAGGTCGGGACCGTGGTGTCTGGGCGCATCAAACCCTTGCGGATGTAGAGACCATGGATCAAGGCCCAGCCACAAAAGTGCGGAGCAGTGACAAACGGCACATAGATGACCTGGATCGCCGAAAGGTCAAGCCCAAGTGACCCAGCCAATGCATGCACAACACGAGTGGCGGTTGGGAAAACTTCCGGAGGAGCCGAGACAAAGAAGGACGCAGGCTGTCGATCTATCTTGGTCATATCGATTTGGATCCAGGTTGAGCTAACAATGCACATCCACGACACTTTTGCATGGAAGCGGAAGTCCGGTCGTAGGGAGCCGAAGTACAAGAGTCGAGCACTCTGTTCGTCCCAAAAGCACGGAGGACAGAAGACTTCTTGAAGGCAAACACGACGTGGCAATTCCAGCAAAAAATCCAACTCATCAGAAGCCAGCCACGAAGCATGGTCACGAAGGTGCACCAAACGGCCAAGCACATGGAATTCCGGCATAGCAGGATGGATGATGGACAAAGGACTGGAACGCACAGGGGCAGGAACATCAGAGTCCATGAAGTGCACAAACAGCCGAAAGTCAGTGACCGACAGATTCTGCCCGGCACGTAGAGCTAAATAGACAAAGAACGCCCTGCGGAGCTTGGAAGGAATCAACCAATCATCAAGACCAATTCCAGCTCGAATCCAGTCTTCAATGGCATTGGTAACCACCTCATCAATCAACTGCTGTCGATCAATAGGGAGGGTCGAGAAACCATCGTCTGTGGGAGGCAACATATCATCCATGCCAGACAAGGTGATCCACCGCCGCAACAGTTGCCAGCCACACATATGGGGCAAGTCCGGAAGAGCAATGCAGGTGCACTGGAGCATGTCCGGTGTGAGATCCATCAGCCTGGCGACCGCCGCAGCAACCCTCGGAAGGAAGGGCTGAGGAAATCCAACAGCTTGCACAGTGACGACATGGCTAACACGATTTATCTCAATGGCGGCCCAGTGACCACCGGCAAGGACAGGCATGATAGTGAGCCTATTGTTTGGAATGCTGATCTCACTGTAAGAGGTTTCATCGATGTCAGCAGTGTCTCGGTTCCAGGTCACCACTTGGGTGAAGAACGCGAAGGCAGGTGTGACCCATTGGATCTGCTGCACGAAAAAGAGAAGCTCATCTTCTGCTAGCCAGCCAGCCCGAGGTGTTGATGGAAAATTCGCATCGAGCATCAAATGTGGCCCCCGTTGGGAGGGACTGTGGTCCCGCGTGGTGATGGCCACCAATGCGGATTGGAGAGGCA
The DNA here is from genome assembly GCA_963970005.1 of Durusdinium trenchii. Taxonomy (NCBI): domain Eukaryota; class Dinophyceae; order Suessiales; family Symbiodiniaceae; genus Durusdinium; species Durusdinium trenchii. The sequence continues at coordinate 438,229 of CAXAMN010016335.1, read as the reverse complement.
GGTTGAAGCTCAACAAAGTCAGCATGGTTGAAGCCACGAAAGCTTGCATCATCACATGGGCATCCATTGAGGCGGACGACCTGGAAATGAGTGTCTCTGAAATCCACACAAGATGACTGGAACGGCTGGACTTCAACTTGCACACAGACAACCTCAGCAGGAGTTCTGGCGACAATCCATGGCTGATTAGCTGGAAATGGCGGCAGGAGGAAGCCTTTGGGCGCAGGCTCATTCACCAAGATGCACTGATTCCGCGGCCTCTTGGCGAGAAGCGGAAAGGTCACGATGTCGTCTTGCGGCAAAGCACGCTTGCGAAAGGGCAGTGAAAACAGCATGCAAGGTTGATCAGAGACAAACTGACATTCAATGCAATCTTCCTTCAAAGCCAAATGTGTTTCAACGAGGCCAAGGGCTTGGAGAAAGAAGCAGGACCTGAAAATGGCATCCGCATCAAGCCCAACCGGGATGGACAGTCGGCCAGGAGAGGACGGCACAGGACTGAAAGGCACAGTGGGCGAAATGGCAGAATCGTTCTCACCTGCATGCAAATCCAGAACCGGCTTGGAAGCGACGAATAAAGTCCATTTAGTCGGCAAGTCAAACATGGCTCCAACACATGGGCAGTCTTTGTTGGCAACAGTCTCCGAATGCAAAAAAAGCACATTTCTGAGTGTTTTCATCGAGGCCAAAAACCTGGTGAACCAGTTGCGACAGAGTCCAACACTTGGAAACCTTGGTATGCATGACACATGAATCGAAGCGTGATGTGCACGTGATCTGCTGCCATGGTGCCTGGCCGAATGTGTCAAAAACGGCTGCGGGAATGGAGCATGCGATTGACTTGATACTAGCAAGGACAACATGGTTCTTTCGTTCAAGAACAATGGCATTTCGGGTGGTCAAGCGATCATTCCAACACTGCTGGACAATCTTCAGGATTGAACCATGCACCTTAGTAATGGACTGAAACCCAATCACCAATGCAAGAACAGCGTGAGGGACTGCAATTGCATTCCCAATAGCACGAAAAGCAAGGGGAATCTTGTCGGGCATGAAAATGTCTTCACACGCCCCCAGCAGCGATGCAAACAGAAAGGGATCCAAGAATGCAAAGTGCGTCCCTTCATTGATCAACACCGCAAAAATCCCCTTACGTTCCAGGTGATTCTTGTTCAACAAATGTTGCGCACTGTAATTTGCACAAAGAGTGGGCAATGGCTTGGTGGTGTCAGGAACACGAACTCGAATGACCTCGTGTGGTTCACAAGACTTCCCAATTTTCGATCGCAAGGAGGATGGCAGAAAAGCTGCATTCCCGTAGATGTCGCATTCAGAGCTAGACAGCACAAGTTGCTCCTTGATGCCCTTTGGTATGGCATATGCATAGATGTCCGAACTCCAAAACTCCAACTTCGGTGCAATAAGTCGAAAACTGGCATCCAAAGGATGAGCAGCAATGTCATTTCGCACCCAAACTGCCAGCCATCGATCTCTCGTGCAATGTGCCAGTTGATGCAATGTTGCAACTTGTGACCACACCTTCTTGTAGCCAATCAAACGCATCAGCTCTTCAATCACATGGAAATGATCATGAGATGCAATGTCTTTGACACATTCCGCAGGGACGAGAACAGGCTGAGCAATGCAAATCAAAATGATAGCTTCAACAAAAGCCCATCCCTCCGCACATGAAAGGCCTAAGCCTTTGCCGGCTCGACTCCAGCTTACACAAGGAGGTGAGATGGTGCAGAGCAAATTGAACTGCGAAGTCATGGCATGAAGAATCGAAATGTCACCCACCGATCCAAGAATCGCCTTGTTCATCTGAGCAGTCCACACCGTCACAGGCTTCAACGGAGCTTTTTCAAAAGGAAGATTGTGCTTCTGACTCCAGGCCTCCATTACCTGCGGATCCAGATCAACATGGATCTGAAGGCCAAGAAACAAGTCCTTTTCACTATTGCAAAGCCACTTCAACCCCTGTCCCCATCCGTTGAAGGATCCGGCAAAGAGGTGCAAGGCATCCCAATTTTGATCTGGATTGAACTCAGGTCTGAACAACATGAGTGCATCATGGTGAAAAATGATCAATCGGTCCACCTGAGTAATCACACTTCCTGCCAGGATGAGTTCGCTTCCGGGGCGAATAGCCAGTGATCGCTCACCGAGGTTGGCAAGGCTCACTTGGATCAATGCAGCATTATCACTGGGCCAAAAACCCCTCCCGGGGAAAAAGACATGTGGCAAAACCATCAGGTGATCACACTTCACATCGGACACGACACCAACAATGCACGTGATGTCGCCGATCTTGAACAGGTCTGAGGATCGACGGAAATCCTGCAGCAGGTCTTCTAACCATGAAGCGTAGGGCTCCGTCAGCCCAGAAGGAAGTGCCATGAGGGAATCACCGTCACACAGAAACCAAAGGTCAATCCGGGATCAAAGGTCAACGGGCGATCAACCGGAGGCAGTCGATCTCTATGGACGGTGAACCCTAGAGTCGCCCCTAGCAGCCCACCCACGGGTCCCCGTGAACCGTCAGGCGAAAGGCCTCTGAGCCTAGACGCCTAGGTTTCCACCTGTTGCTGCTTGGAAAACCCCACGTCTCAGGCAGGACATTGGACTTGATTCAATACACACGAAACCAACGGAAACGGTTGCAGAATCCGCTTTGCTCAAATGAAGTGAGCCGAACAATACCTTGGTCAGTATTCTGAGGTGGTCATCCTGTCTTATTAGGAGTGTCCTTCATGAAGGTCTCAAGCCCGAACAACAATCTCTCGTCCCACTCTCCAAACCACCAGCCTGATGCCATTGCTCTCTGAGCGAAGCTCGTGATTCCTGAGCAAATCAGGCACTGCGCCGGAGACCAACGGCGCCAGCTTAAAATTTGTGCGCCTCTTCAGATTCTTCCCGTTCCCGGCCTGCAAGACTTGACGTTACATGTTGACCTTGTTGAGAATGAACAGAAGGACCGAACAGGACGAACAGTTCGGAATACATCGACGTGGTTGCTTTTTGGCAACACTGAAGAACCGAAACAAACAGAATAGTTTGTTTGAATAGTTTGAATAGTTTGCATGCATTTCTTTTTACATGTAAAACATGATGTAATCTGTTGACCAGGAGAACAACAGAAAAGGAAACCACTACAAACCAATTGCAAACAAGCCTCTCCACCACATAATCTTGTGGCTCATAGTGACTAACTTCGACAACCTCACATTTGTGCACTCCGGTTTTGGTACAAGCGCCTGAATGAGGGTCTTTTGCGGTCAAAGTGCCGGACACAATTGAGACAAGACTTATTTAAGACACGTCTTTTTCCAAATTCATCTCTCAAATCTAGGGAAGAACATGGACACACATATACAGGTCGATTGAGATGTAATGAGATGTCTATATTCTCCAAGCTATGAGTTGGCAATCTGAGAGCTTCTTAATTGGCCCCACCTTTGGAAGCTCTGTGGCCTTCTCCAACTGCCCTTGTGCTTGTGCCCAAGAAGAGAAGCGACCCATGCTTCAATATGTACAATGGCCAAGGCTGTGAAAGAGGCATGCAACTCTTGAATTGCACATGGAAAGATGGTTTCGTGTTGCATTTGGTTCATGTGGTCCTTTTTGGGGTACCTCATTCGTCTACTTGGGACATCTTAACCTTATAGATTCGTTTTGGTAGACGATGGTAGACTTAGAATGCATGTGGAGCTTCTGTGGTGATCGCCTGACGGCCCGTCCACTTGGACGTCCATCGGTCGGCCATGACGGGTCGACCGGATGAGCTCTGCTTGAGCTCTGCTTGAGCGAAGATGGAGCGGTGCGGAGATGGAGTGGTGTGGCGCCCATGAAAGGCGTGCCATGACGGATGGATGGCTGGGAATCAAATGCAAACCATAAGTGCCAGTCCTCAGCTCCGGTGACATTCGTCTCGTTCCTTCCACAACAAACACCGGTGAAGAAACCCTTTGCCTTCTCCACGAGCTGCTTGACGTAGGGGTCCGCCTGCAAGTGATTCCTATACTCTGTTCTCCGTTTCAAGAGATGCCTCCAACATGGTGGACCTTCTTCACTCTTGACATGTGGTTCTTGACATGTAGCAACTGTGCGACTCTGGCATCTTTGAATCCTCTTTTTTTGCAACTGCTCAACCGGCAGCTTTGCTGCCGAGCAAATCTTCCAGTGACGAACCTTCGAAGCTATCCTCACAGCATCCCATCATGACAACCGACGCAACAAAAGGTCAAACATATAACATACGCGACAAGTCTTCCGGAAACAACATCTATAGAATCTATTGTATTGTCCTCCGGTCTTTGGCTTTGATACCATTGATTCATGCCTTCTGACATGACACATTGGAAAGACTTGATGAGATGGCAAATCGACGGCTTTCAACTGGAAAGTTGGACGCATCTGCTCGGATGCTGTTGCTTGAATAACCGGAAATCAGGGTGTTGGTCCAAAAATACAAGACTATTCCAGGGCACCTCTAATCCAAAAGCATCAAATTACCCTGTGTGGTTGGAACTAGTGGTATCGTGATCTTCAACGTGCCACTGTTTTCTTCACACCAACGGCATCCAGGCTTCGTCCGACTCCACTGTTCGGGGCATTGGCGGTGGAATGAGACAAGACTGCAACACATCGGAGCTGCGAAGCTTCCGCAACAGCTTCCTTCAAATGAAATCCTGTGTTGGTTTGTTTCAGTAACCCACGACCCGCACTGGACACATCAATTCAAACCGAGGAGTCCTGCTGTTCCAGAACCAATTGTTGCAAGAAACCAGTGGGGGAACCATGTTTATCTCGCACGAATCAACTTCAAGCGGCATTGAATGAATGGATGCATCGAGCGGCAACATGGTTTTCAACACATTACACATGTTACAGTCTTGTCCTTTCATAGAGTAGGTTGGAAGCCAATGCAACTAGGTTGGAGGCCATCGCTCTTAGGTTACAGTCTTGTCCTTTCATAGAGTCACTGTATCTTTCGGTACATCATTCCATAGTCCTTGGTTCTTTCGGCCAAGTCCTCACCCCGGACATGTCTTCTGAGGTGGCACTTGGGGCTCGTGAGGGTGGTACGCACTGGCACCTCACGCAGAAGGGTCCATCATTAAATTAACATAAATCAACGGTCCTCATCAGTTCTACAACTTTTCAGAGTTGTCTGGCGTGCTCTTGATGCGTTGATTCCTCATGCTGCCCGAACTTGGCTTATTGATTATAGTTGCGACAACCTTTCAGAAGCTATATCCAGGCCAGTTCAGCAAAGTAGTGCGGCTATGGTAGCTAATTGAGACCGCATGTTTCTTGCGAAGTGGTGCTACCGCCCTTTTTCACATCAACTGCTGTGCAATTCGATCACGTCAGGACATGTCCCAAAGCTAAGCAAATTTATGCCAGAGGTCACGGTTCAATGATCTTTGTGCTGAGGTGAGCTTGGACAAACCATAACAAACTGGTTAGGATCAAAGAGGGTGCTCAAACGTTTCCGCGGCCACCCGCCCACTGAGCTCGTCTGCATGATGAGTGGTGCCATCCCAGCACATCGGGCCCCGTGGGAGTGCCTTCCAACCGAAGCATTCGCTCACGGGTTAACATGGGCTAACATGGGGTGAGGGCGATTGGATCATATTGGATCTGCATGGTTTTCTTAAGTTTGTGTTACATTGGCGAAAGAGGACAGTCCCAAGATTGTGCAAGTTAAACTTAGGAGGAACACCACATGCGCAAATGTTCACCTTCTGCTTGGAAGTGGAGTGGCAATCAAGGAGGGACAGGGTGGGAATCCTAATTGAAATCATATGGATGATGCATGATGTGTCATAGTAACTGTGCAAATCAAACAAACCTTCGATTTGGCAAGATTTATACACATTAGGTGAATGACATTGACCGGAGCTTCATCTCACCTGTGTTCCACGCCCAAAGAGCCCTTCACATGCAATGGCTCGATTCAGCTCGTGTGGGCTCGGCACCTTTGGGCCGGGCACGTGTGGAAAAAAACAGAAGTCGACGAGACGGATACGAGAAAGTTTTTCCTACTTAATCAAGCAGGTGCCTACTTAATTAAGGGAGAAGTTCGCTACTAATGCTACTAGGTTAAGTTAGCTTTTCCATATGGACGCAGGATAGCTCACGCTTGCACTAATGATTTGGTTCCTTTAAATTTATCGGAAACTCAACTCAAAGCAAATGACATCAACCAGCTGCCAAGGCATGGTTGATGAAAGTGATGTTGAAGGTGTTCTTCGCCCCAAGGGCAGGTACAGGTCCATCAGTCAACAAATCAAATTGGTTTGAAGGTGATGGCTTCAACATGCTTCAACACAAAAAATCCACTCCGGCACTCGACACTCCAAGGGATCGCGAGAAGTCGAGTAATTACACACCAGAACAATGCATGTTGTTATACCACAAAGCACACAATCCTTGTCAAAATAAGAAGCTAGCCTTTAAGTACCAAGGTTATTATCCTAGGTTGAGGTTGATGTCCCTCTGATACAACTCTCTCACTGCCCTGAGGACGTTGCCCCTGCTGTGTTCCAGTCATGGCGAGTGTAGACCTTCCCATACTCCTGGCATGACGCTAAATTGGTCGTGACATGTCGTGACACAACTTTGCATGATTGCATGTTGTGATAGTTTATTGGTGCTTCTAGCTTGCCGGGATGCATGTAGTCGGAGAAGTTCCATCGTATCTTTACACTTTACGCAGAAACTCAAGATCACAGTATCTCTTCTCTCTTGCATTGACACCTACGTCGCAGCTGACTCTTTGGAATGGACTGTTTCTTGATAGGTTTACCATGGTTTGCCATGAATCGCCAATGAATCACCTTCCACATATATATTCGTATATATATATATACAGTATACTACAGTATATAGATTTGCCCGATTTCGACCGGCGGCTTGGGGTCGAAATTGTCCACCAAGCGAATGTTCAAACATGTCCAGCTTGACCGCAGAAGAAGGCTGCTCCTACAGATCTAAGGGCTGATCAAAAGGAAACTGATTTGTGGGTCTTGCTTCCTAGTGAGGCACCAAAGGCCTTTTGAGGTGACTGGTGCTAGTCTATGCTAGTCTGACAGCAGTGAGACTCTTTGGAAGATGATACTGACCGACATGACATACTGGCGCTCCCCAAGTGGCCACTCCTGGCGCAAGCTCATCGGACCTTGAGATGACAAATTCATACAAATTCCAATGCACAAATATTCACAGCGCGGATTCTTGATTGGTAGCATCCAGGAGCACAGGACAAGAAACGAGACAAGGTGACAAGGGTTGCCTCAGTCCAAATACTCTAATTTGGACCTAACAATCCTGTCAACTTCTCTGATGCTCAACTTTCACGGTGAAGGCAAACATGTCTTGATAGAGTTACATGAATAGGAACCATCATGTATATACTGAATTTGCACAGGACTATCACTGTTTCTTTGATCAAATTGGTGTCACAAGTGGATTTTGGTGGAAGAAACCATCAATTGGTGGATAAAAACTTCTTTTGAACACATCGAACACGTTGCGTCCCATGGGACGCCAAAGGCTTCCAAGCCACCGCTCGGCAAGGCTTGCGTGCCCCGTTGAAGCGTACGGTTCTTGGCCCTTGGAGGCCTAGGAGCGCCGCGCAGACCGCCGTGCAGGCCGCGTGGTGTTGGCTTTCCGGATTTATGGGAAGTCGACATGGACACTCTTGAAACATCTTAAAACATCGTCTGTTTAACAGTGTTTAACCCACAAAGTTGTTTGTAACATGGGTGTGTTTTGTAATAGGGAAACCCGCAACAGATGGGTTTTGAGTCGTTTCCTTTGTTCCCGCGGGGGGGGTCAAAGTGGAAGATCTCCCTATTCTAGAACACACCCATATGATCCCATATGCACAGTTTTGCTTTTTCTTCGGATTTCAAAACTCTTTGCCAAACATGATTCTTTCAGCGCGACTGACACCATATTCTCCCTCAGCAACCATGCTGGTGCAACATGTCTTAGTTCTAGACGGGGGGTGGGCCAGACCACTTCGAGCGCCTTGGCTCCTGCTCGGGCCAGTAGTCTGAGCAAACACAAGGCACAAATTTCCAAGCTGTGAGGCCATGTGCAATGAAGGTGTTGCACCATTTGAATCACCTGATCAGTCATGTGCCACAGCAAGTGTTCCAATATTTTGTGGAGCCAATCAACACACAAGCAAAAGCAACCTCAGAGGCGAGGCCATACAAGTTAGCAGCTAGGAACTCTACGTCACAAGCGTAACAGTGCAAGAGTCACTGGATCATAGGTCTGACAAAAGTCTGAAGTCCTGAATCCAGCAATGGCTGGCAATTCCAGCCCGGTCTTCTGCTGAAGGCCTGTGCTTGACAAAATGGCACGGCGTAAACAAGAATTTCTAGAATCTGTCGATGAGACCCACTGTATTGCAAGATTTTGTTCCAATGACACAAGCATCTCAATTGCGTCTTTCAACATGTAGAAACGCAAGCACAAACCAAACAAAAGGGCTTTTGCCTAAACCCACGATGAGCTTCGTGTGTGGGTGCTTCTCGCCGATGCCTCCAAGACACTAAGCTCAAGAGACAACAATTTCATGGGTGTGGTCAAGCTTGGGTCAACGCCCTACTCGCTTCAACACTTGCAAATCCCCCTTGAATGGACAATCATGTCTTTTTCATGTCCGTTTTGTTTTAGACACGAATCCTCAGTCAGGAGAGAAGCCGATCGTTCATCAGCGCTGAGTCAAGAGAAAGTTGTCTTGCTAAGCTCCCTTACAGCCGTTTTTTAAAACTCGCACACCTATTCAGTTCTGAAAGCTAGATAGACATAAAAGCCTTCCTCGTTGAGGAACAACGTGCTAGAATACTACCCAGAAAACTGTTCCAAGCAACTTCGCAACTTCGCAAGGGCCGCACCGCTGCCTTCTTGCACTTTGAAGAAAATCATCCAGCTGGGAAAGAGGGCTAGGGGTCTCGGATTTCAAATTGCAAATGCTGAAGTGAAAACACTTGCGAGATCAAGGTCTAATATGATTTAACAGCCTGAAACGCAGAGGTTTGAAAACAATGCGTGTTCGATCCTTTAGATTGATGCATCAATAGGGCGCCCGCCCCTGCTGGGCGGCCGAATGCTGCAGCAACCTTCCGTCGGAGCTTGCCCAGTGGAAGGAGCTAGACAATGTCACATCGAGGCAGCTTGCTTGATTTTTTTTTTGTTCTCTGTTAATTTCTTTTCTGTCTTTTCGTTTCTGTTCTGTTCTGTTCTTTCTTTCTTTCTGTCTTATTTAGACCTTAAAATAGACCTTTCCTTTGTTCTTTCTTTTCCTAAAGCGACTCTTTCGCATCTTTCACTTGGTGACATCCCCTCCACAAAGCATCAAGTCTATTCCCCAAGAAGCTTCAGGGTAGCGAAGGTTTTCTGCAAGACACGCGAGATCTCAAATTCGAGATTCCAAGGCACTCTCTTGGCTGCGCTGGCCGTCGTTTGCTCGGGACCGAGACCTGCCGAAACAAGCCAAGTTGCAAGAATTGCCACGAAGACTTGCTCATCTATGTTATATATCTCATTATATATCTATGTCTGCAAGAAAAGCTATGACCTCAAAACCCCCACGGCTTTCTTAAATCCAAAGCTCGCACCGACACCGACGCCGCTTCGCTTCGCCGCTTCGCCTTTGTCCGAGTCGGCCAGCGCCGAACCTGCAGGACGCGTGGGATCCCAATCGTCGGATGGGCCGAAGGTAAGCGACGTCGGTGCACACAACTTAAGCACATCAAACGATTTCTTTAACGTATATATATATATATATTACATATATTTGATTGTACAACATTTGATTGTACATGAAAGATGATCAGAGCTTGTCATAACTCCGCTCAAATTCCTACTCACTCCTATGGAGGGCCATGGAGGACATCTTCAAGCTCTTTGTTGATTTATCTATGTTCTTTTTCGCGTGACTTGAGACCAAACACTGCGTATACAAAAGCCCGGCAGCGTGTGCAAAGGCAGGAATCCAAATTTTGTCTATCAATGATCAGCTAACGAGATAGGGACCATGGACGCGTGAAAGACTTTCAAGGGGGTTGTTTTTTTGTGATCCTGCAAAACAGACTGTTCTCAGATGTTCCACAGATTTGGGTTCCAGTACTCAGTATATCTTTCAAACAAAAGGAGTGTGATGTAAGAGCCTCCAACCGGACTCCAACCCAAAGAACCTCGACCGAGCCTTTGGAACCACCGCCGCTGGCCGTGGTGCTAGCCTGCTTGGAGAGTACCAGCAAGAGATCACATCAAGCCACAGAAGTCACAGAAAGACAACAATATGCATGTATATGTATATGATATATGTAATTAAATGTACAAGTTTGCTTATATACAGTATATATATATTTATTGACTATACCTGGGCGTCAGCATGCGTCAGCTCTATCAACCTGGAGCCTTTGGAATCCAACACTTCAAGGCCATGAGAACCTGAACACACAGCGCGGCCTCAGAGCTACGCCGTGGCGGCCTCGACAAGAAAGGAAGGGAGGCTCAATATTCCTTACCACTTTGAATAGATTGAATAGATAAAGGATAAGAATAAACTTGTTAGAAGGAAGGGAAGGGGACCTGAAAAAAAGAGCAATACCTTTGACGTCATGATTTGCATAGGTTCAATTGGATTGACAAGGGTCAACAGAAGAGAATACACCTCCAAGTTCCTTTGCCTGAATGGCTCTGTGGAAGATCGCAAAGGCCTGAAGCGCATTTTGGATGAAACAGCGCCAAATGAAACACCTACTATATAGGATCACCTAGGAATTCTTGGCTGGCCTCTGTCTCCGATGATTGGTTACACAAATCAAACCGCATCATGGATTTGGCTTCTTCTTCAAACATTTTGAACGAAAGCTGGCACGCCTACAGGGATGTTGAACTGCAGCCGTATACCCAACCGCATGGACAAAGCCATCGCAGGACTTGTGATTCTGGACATGGTCGAGCAACAGCTCCTACCTCCCCGCGCGCAACCTTCCCCCCACCGTCCTCCCCCCAAACCAACATTGCTATCAACCAAGTGGGCGAGCAAAATCCTATTCCTTCGGGTTTCTTGTGGTGCCACCTTCACCCTCGGCTCATGTCACGCGGACCTTGCAGCATCATCACCTAGCGACTGCAGGACGTCCACGGTAGCGACTCGATTTCTGCAGACTGCAAAGCGTTGTGAAGATCGATTGCCATCTGCTTCACGACTCGGGTACAGTGTGCTGCATATGGGAATTGTTCTGAAAAAAGCTCAAAACGTCATCTGGTGGTCTCCTTGGTTTTTCCTCAAGCAAAACTCCGAGGAAGTGCCTCTGGAGTTCCGAAGTGGTAGTGCGCTGGCCTAGAAACACCGTGCGTTTAGGAAGAATTGCCAAGAGCACAAGGCAGGGCATGGGTGATAGTTTTGGTGACATTTATATGTATACTGCATGTGCGTAAATGATCAAATGTATAATCAAACTGTGTGCCGCGCAATGGCTTTGAACGACAAAAAAAAGGGACAAACATACAGAAGCAGCATACACGGGGATACAACATACAGAACCAGGATACACAGGACACATACTTTGTTTGTGAAATATATTGAAATATGACATGTCATGTCACTACCATGCTTGCTGGAGATCCTCTATGACCCTTAGGTACACCAGTGGAGAAATGAAGAAAGTAAATGAACAGGCTGCATCCAGACCTCCCAAGGACCAAAGAAACAAGGGGGAAAGATCCAGCATAAGCGCACCCTTGTACCTGGTAACACGCTTGTAGCTGTCATCCAAAATTAGCTTACTGTGGAGCTCTGGATTTTCTAGGATCCTGGGAGCCCGGGCAGCACGCCGCATGGAAGCGCCTCTGCACTCAAATCACTGGATCAAGTTGGCAAATAGGACCTAGTCTTAATCTTTTGGTCTTAGTCTTTCAGGGGTTCCAAGTGCTTTTCTTCGCACCGACTCCATCCGGCTCCTGTCAGATCCTGTCAACTCTTGGTACATCGCCCGCGGAGTAAGAAGCTTGCCAGCCGCTACACTGCGACAGTTTCAGAGTCATCAACTGACTAGACAGACACATGGAACATCTTCAGGAATTCAGCACTTCTCTTACATCATCTTTTGTTCTTCCTTGCTGAAAGGCTGCTTGGGCACGCACACAAGCAAGCAACAATGGCACTAAAACTTTTAGCTGAACTTTGGACTCGTGCATTTGTACATGTTGAAGCAAGCAAACAACTGCCCCAGCCTGACTAAACATAGAAAACAATTGTAAGAGTCATTTCCGTTGCCTAGGAATCTTGTAAACTATGTCATATAAGACATCCTCACGCCTTCCCGGTCCTCGGCATGCTCCTCATCGCAACATGGAGCACCAATAAATCACAATACCACGTTGAGTTCTGTCTCAGGAAATATCAAGGTCTGATTCAAACATGGCTAATTACACCTGGGAAGCTTAACATGGAACCTGAAAATGGACCTTTGCTTTGGAAGACAATTTTTCCTCTGCAACCTAGTGGTTTTCAGGTTCCATGTTAATCTTCCAGGGCGTAACCTCTCGCTGACAAACTCATTGACAATATCTTGTCTCCACCGGCCCACTGCGGCCAAAAGTGCCCAGGCCCAAACACATCAAAGGATTGATCTGCTTGACTTTGCCAGGTCCATTCTTCAACTCCTCATTGAGACCATCATAGACCATCCTTTCAAAACGTTTGCCCCTCCCTTCCAGCCCTTCTCCATTCCTTCTCGTGCAAGGTGAACTGGCTTCGGTTCCGCGTGATGCTCTGCTCGGTCCGGCGCCGTGAACACCGGCCGGCGCTGGGGGTCTGGCTCGAAGGGCTCGGCGGAAGGGCAAGACCATCGGTTCAACAAAGGGGTTTTAGGCGCAGTACCGAAGCGAAGCTGTTTTAGGAGGTAATATGAGCCACTGCAGCCAGTGTCGCAGTATGTCACAGTCATGCCATGTGATGTCCAAACCATCTGAAATATGTTTGGGCATCTAAAAGGCTTTGGAAAGTCTTGGGAAGAAAACATGACTCATGACATCATGACACTGCCCATCCGAACCTCCATCCGATCCTCTGCGCCCATGGACCACTGGCTGCGGTTCAGACTGGCGCTTCGCCCGGGCTGGCGCCCTTGACGGGTCTCCTGTGACATCCCGAAAATGGAGGAAACATCAGAATCCTTTCAAACTCAAACTGCATACATCGACTGTTCTTGCTGGCCCTCTCTGTGGATCCCGGCTGGTGAGAGAGGCAATGCTTGGCTCATGGCTGCACCTCAACTGCATGTCCATGCAGATTAATCATTGAGAAACTCACAAACAATACCAATCATGCTTCGGGACGGCTATGGTGTCTCTTCTTTGTAGATTGTGATGGGGTAAAATGATATTATGTACTACATTATACTACAGTGCCACGAATGCTAAACTGACACTGACAACACAAGACATTGTACATATTTACGACAGCAAATGGCTTAATTATATATATATATATGCTACCCCCCTGAAATGTCTACCTTTTTGGTTTGCTAGCTTGGTTTTTAGTTGTGTGACTTGAATGTAAGAACCTAAGCAGAACGGCTGACCAATGCACATAGATAAGGGCAACTGTTTTCCAAGGTTGGGACATTAGAGAACACAGATACATTCCAAGTCATATTGTTAGTTGTATCTAATGCAACTGCAAATATAAGAATTGATTATTGGTATAATTGATCATGTGAGTTTGAAACTTATCAATTCAAATTGTTACATTGGATTTGAGTAATTCAAGTGTGAATCTCATGGTGTACAAGTGTGAAAACCACGCAAAAACAAAACAGTTTACAGAATCCCTGTGATATTCACAATTATAAAGCATGCAGGTCAATGGTCTAGCTGTGCAAACCCAATGTTATAGTGTGAATTGCTAAGGCTTACAACTCACATCGTCAGTTATCTTCATCAATTCGCATATTTGCAGACAATGTGAGTTGCAGTGCCTGTTATTGTTTGGTATCTCCACCCTGGTTGTCCTTTTGGGCCTGGTTTTGGGGAAATAAAGGGGCCGCTTTATAGCAGTCATGTTGCGCAGGGCAGGGCACATTGGGGTGCTCAGATTGGTTAATTCCTAGTGGTGTGTCATGGGGTGCGCGTGAAACACTTCGCGCGCGATCTCTTTTTTTCCGCGGTTCCGTTGGCTTGGCTTCACATCAGCAGGGACTTGCCTTAGCGGCGTGAGAGTGTGTTCAACAACGAACCTAAGCGCCAGCGAATCAAAACCTGTTCAAGCCCGAAAACAACACCCTCGCTCTTCCACCTCCTCGTCGGGCGAGAGGCCTTCCAAGTCCTCCACCTCACCTGGTTTGACATCGCTGCCGCCAGCCCCAGGCAGGAGGGACTTTCCTCCCTTTGCCAGCTTTGCTTTTGCGCTTTGGCTTGGCTGGCGGCACCGTGCTCCTGATCTCTGGCACGGGGTGACTCTGGCCATAAGCAAACAAGAATTCCTGCGCCTTGCCAATCTGCTTGGTGGTTACAATGTAGACCGTGTGATGAGACCAACCATGACCCCCTTTCCCGATGAGCTTGCAGTTTGGAGCCCGAGCGATCCTGAGTTGGTTGCACTGAACCGGCGACGCCCTATAATATTTGGAATGAAACACTAAACCTGACCAAACCTGTGTTTACCCAGCTCGGGGGCCCCAAAATGACACCAAAACAGGATCAGCAGTGGCAACAGCACAGCTGCCTTTGCTTCCGTCTCAAAGCTCCGCCCGAGTAGCGATGCCATCTCGCTTGCCCTGCCCTGCCCTGCCCTGGAGCAGGGCCAGTGATGATTCGGCCTTCAGTGAACAAAGGTTCAACAAACACGCGTAGGATGTCTCAATTGTGTTTCCTGTCAATGCGCCTGTCACTCTCTCAGCGCATAATGCTGTATCAAAATCCACTGGGGCAACATGCTCTGTCAGTCTTCGTAAAGAAAACGTATTCAAGACACTTTCTCAGCGTCTTAGCCCTTAAGTTGAAGGCATCTTGCAACTTGTATGTGATGCTAATTGTTGACGCAAGTGTCAACATTTCTGCCGCTTCTCTCTGAGGCAACCAACGCGATGATTCAGCCTTCAGTGAACAAAGCGCTAACGACTTTACTTCAAAAACCACACACAGCATCACTGCAATGAAGAAATGGGTATTGGCCCCAAACGAGCTCTGGTCGATGCAGCCCGCGCAGGCCAAGTTTAGCAGGACAAACTTGAATCTTCAGTAGGAAGAGGCGAATCTGTGGCCGAGACAGTGCAAGGTCCACCTCATGCGTCTGGGTCGACGGTCTGGCTCTGGCAGAAAGGCCTTGAGCAGTTGAACATGTGCAAAGAGGTGTAATTTGGAATGGGGCCGTGCAATAATAATATGTTTTAGAGCACCAGGGCCCGGACGGTTTCCTGGGCTTTGCGAATCTTGTCCTTTTGGTTCTTCGGCTTCTTAGCCGGCCGGGGATGGTCATCAGTGGCCTGCCAGGCGTGGGGGCGACGACAATGGAGGTCGTGTGTTGGGTTTGGCCTTCTCGGCGCAGCGCAGTGGCGGATAATAAACTACTTGCTTCCAACTCGCCCTGCCCTCTCGTCGGGGCGCTCAGCAGTCTTCTTGGATGTGGCCTTCGCGGCTCAGCGCAGTGGCTTACTGACCTTATTGTTTCCAACTTGCCCTGCCTTCCCAATCTTGATAAAAGGCTCAGCAGTCTTCATCTCATACAGCTCCTTCTGCAAAAGAAGCCTTTTGCCGCTTCACCTCTGCGAGGTGCTGCTTCAAGCGGCCCACCTCTCCCTTCCAGTAAGTGGTCAGCTTGTTCTCTAAGGACTCGATGACCTTCTTGTTGGGTTCCACGCCAGCCAGAAGGTCTTGCAGCCTGGAGCTTCTGGACTTTGTCCTTCATCGCAGTCATGTGTGCAAGGTGGTCTCGCTCCTGTGCAGCATTGGCCTCCTTGAGCTTCTGGACTTGAACCTGATTTGTCAGGTTGACCTGCGTCAAGGTGCTCTTGTGCTGCTTTGCCATCCCGGACAACACCCGCGAACCAGCTGCGTTGGCATCCATGAGCTTTTTGACTTCAACCTCATACGCCTGCGCCTCCTTGAGGTTCTTGACTTCAAGCTCACGCGCCGCCTTGAGGTTCGCAACTTCAAGCTCACGCGCCTCTGTCTTTGCCTTCAGCTCCTTGAAGCGGCCGTGAACAAGATTTCTGGGCCTAACTGGTGCTCAAAATTTTGCTGGTGAGCTGTCAGTTGCAAGATTTCTGGACCTAACTGGTGCTCAAATTTTTGCTGGCGAGCTTTAGGTTGCAAGATTTCTGGGCCTAACTGGTGCTCTAAATTTTGCTGGTGAACTTTAGGTTGCAAGATTCCTGGACGGCCTAACTGGTGCTCAATTTTTCCGGGTGAGCTGTAGGTTGCTAGATTTCTGGACCTAACTGGTGCTCAAAATTTTGCTGGTGAACTTTAGGTTGCTAGATTTCAGGACCTAACTGGTGCTCAAAATTTTGCTGGTGATCTGTAGGTTGCAAGATTTCTGGACCTAACTGGTGCTCAAAATTTTGCTGGT
>CAXAMN010016335.1:394591-421610 GCA_963970005.1 Durusdinium trenchii | reverse complement strand
TAGGTTGCTAGATTTCTGGACCTAACTGGTGCTCAAAATTTTGCTGGCGAGCTTGAGGTTGCAAGATTTCTGGACCTATCTGGCGCTCAAAATTTTGCTGGTGAGCATGTTGCTGGCGAGCTTTCGGTTGCGAGATTTCTGAACCTAACCGGTGCTCAATATGTTGCTGGTGAGCTTTAGGTTGCAAGCTTCCTGGACCTAACTAGTGCTCAATGTCTCTCGGGTGAGCTGTAGGTTGCAAGATTTCTGAACCTAACTGGTGCTCAAAATTTTGCTGGCGAGCTCTAGGTTGCTAGATTTCTGGACCTAACTGGTGCTCAAAATTCCGCTGGTGAGTTTTAGGTTGCAAGATTCCTGGACCTAACTGGTGCTCAAAATTTGGCGGGTGAGCTTTAGGTTATAATTTTTTTGCACTTAGCTCAATTTGTTTCGGGTGAAGATTTCTGGACCTAACTGGTTCTCAAACTTTACGGGTGAGCTTTCGGTTTCAAGATTTCTTGGCCCAACTGGTGCTCACATGTTTCTGGGTGAGCTTTAGGTCGCAAGATTTCTGAACCTCGCTGGCGCTCAATTTCTTCGGGCGAAGTTTATAGGTTTGTTGAGCTAGCTGGTGCTCCAAATTTTCTCGGGTGAACTTTAGCTTGGGTCGATATATAACCCTAAACCCCATGGCAAAAAATTGGGCAGCGTTTTGTTAGTAATGAAGATGTATCTAAAGATGTATCTGCAGCAAAAATGTGGCTCTTCTGGCCCGCAAACATTCACTTCTATAACTAATTATAACGTCTACAAGTATACTTATAAGTTCTACAACTAGAAACCGGCAACCAAGTACTGGCACTCTCACAGCGCCACCTGCAAACACCAGCTCAAGACAAGCGCACCTGACAGCTTTCGCTGTCAAGATCTCAGCGTGTGCTGAGGGCCTCCCGCCAGGTCGTTCACAGGTCTGCGAAGGCTGCCAAGCCATTGAAGTGAACATCAACTTGTATGGAACCGTCCGTCCTGTGCAGTTATGGAACAGTGCATGGCAAACCACAGGGTGAAGACTAAATAGCCAACCTTCCGTTGGCTAAACAACGGCGCTCTGTGTGGTCATGTTGCTCAACATGGCATGTGTAGCTTGGCCCTGCCAGCTTCACCTGATGTGCTCACGCTAGAATGTGGAGCAGGTGTGCGAAGTTCTTCTTCAACATTCTCTTCGAAGGCTTTCTCAGCGCGAAACTTGAAGCTCTCTCTCTCTCTCTCAACCAGCACTCTCACAGCGCCGCGTTGAGAAAACAAACTCTCTCTCAACCAGCACTCTCACAGCGCAGCATTAAAAAATAGAACCCTCTCTCAACCAGCAATCTCACAGCGCTGCATGAAAAAGCTCTCTCTCAACCAGCACTCTCACAGCGCTGCAACAAAAAACGCATTTTGCTCTGAATCTGTGCATGTGCCACGCAAAACCAAGGCCCGGGCGACCATGAGTCATGGCACGCGCCAGGGATCGGGGTGTTCTTTTGAAACTGTTCTGTAGATAAATGAGTTTTTGCAGACTCTTGACAGGGTCCGGAAGTGATTAGTGACCAGTGATGAGTGATGATCACTCACAGACTCATTGGGACCTCTTGATTCAAGACACTTTCTCAGCATCTTAGGATCTTGATGTAACAGGTGCACGACTTGTCACGGGAAATGGGAAACAATTAGAAATCAGTTCAGACACTGTCTCAGCGTCAGTTCAAACAATATCTCAACGTTGTGAAAACAAATGACACCACTATCTCAGCAGTGCCACTAGCTCTACAAAATCAGATTTGATAGGGAAGGTGCCATCTCAATTTTGACAGCAGGGTGGGCACGGTGTCTTTACCTTGATGATGGCATGCTTTCGGCAAATCTCGCTAGCGAGTTCTTCAAAAATGCCAACGGCCGGTAACTGGAAGAGTCTACTTGTAGCTTGGGGGGAAGGTTGCTCACATCTCATTCACCGTTTTGATACGACCCACAGTAACTTGTCGGTCCTTTTCCGGCGTCAATTTCTTGCGTCTTTTTCCTCCGCCCTTTTTCCTATTCCTTTTCCTTCTCTGTTTCCGTTCCCTTTTCCTTTTACTGTCCTTTTCCAATCCTCTTCGTGTCCTTTTCGCGTCCTTCCTGTCCCTGCGTCCTTTCCCTGCGTCCGGTGTCCTTTTCCTGCGCCCTTTTCCGGCGTCCTCTTCCGGTGTGTTTCGGCGTCCTTTTGGGAGCGTCCTTTTCCAGCGTCCTTTTCCCGCGTCCTTTTCCTACGTCCTTTTCCAGCGTCCTTTTCCGGTGTCCTTTTCCTGCGTGTCCTTTTCCGGCGTCCTCTTCCGGCGCCCCTTTTCTGGCGTGTTTCTGCTCCTGCTATATTGTTACCTCCTGTTTTTTCAGGGCAGGCGCTCGCCTCACACGCGCTGTTTACACGCTCGAGTCAAGCGCAGGGCTTCATGCATCCACTGCAACCTCAGGCTCATCAGGGTCTCCAGAAAGGTATACCGTCTCGAATCCCACACGCCCAAAGCAAGCATGCACCAGCTTGCGCGTAAAAGCCCACCCTCACATGACACACGCGCGCGCGCATCGCAGGCACGCGCAAAACCCGCGCTCGTACCAGACGTGCCAAATGCGCGCGATATGCCGCTCACGTCCAAGTGAGCACCTGCGCACGGTCCGTATGATGTATCGCGACAAGTGTTGCAAATGTGTGCACATATCGTTTGCGTAAGCGCGCGTGCCCTCAATAGTTAATTTGGAAGTGGCTGTGTGGCCTGCTTGAAACCTGTGCGCAGTAAAATATCTAAACTACATGGGAGACGCAGACGCATGCCCATTCACAATTTTGGAGGGGAGGAGCCGTGGTGAGACGTTAATCAGTTTGAATGCAGAACCTTTGAGAAAGGAGGCGTGGAACCTCCAGACACAAAAAACAGAGCCTGTGGCCACATCACCAGGGTAAGGATTCAGGGTATATCTGTTCACATGGGTAAAGCCGCAAACAACTCCTCGATGAAAACGAAAAGGCTGCGATGTGATGGGACCAAAGCGGGGGCAACTCTCAGGTCATGTGCTTCACATTTCGGTTCCCCAGCAATTCCCTATGCTCGGCTGTGCTCTGGCGCATTGCCCGATATTGTAAGCATCGGCCTGATGAGAAAGGATTTGTGGACACCGGGAAAAAAACTATCATTTGCCACGTGAGATATGTGTTCTGATTTTGCCACATGTTCCAAAATTGCTGCCTCACTCCTGGGTAGTATATAAACAAGCCCCTCTATTTGTTTTTTCAAACTCAACTAACAGTACGGCCCTGATCTCCACAATTGATTTTGTTAAATGATATTTTTTCGATTGATGTACAATACTAATTCCTAATTTGAGTTGTTTAAGTGTAATGTCACAGTGTAAAAAGACAAAGTAGCAACTCATATAATCAGTTGTATTAATCAATTATCATTGCACTGGGTACAACCGACAGTATGAATTGTAATGCTCGTATATAATATTGTTCATTGTCATGTACAAAACTATTTGTGTGCGTGACAACTGATAGTATTATATATATATATGTTAAGACTGCAACTCATATTGTCAAGGGGTCAAGTGTTTACAATGCACATGTGCATAAGACAGTTGATAAAGTACATTGCTTAGCCTTCTCATACCTTCAGTTGTATCTAGTGCAAGTGTGAGGATGAGAATTGGTGAATGCAACTCTCACATTGAAGTTGAAAACCTCAGTATATGAATGACAAATAAACAAACAGGCTCACTTGTGTTTATGACAGCTTACAATATTATATAGAATTGCTGCAACTCACAATGTGAGTTGTGAGTTAATACGTTGACACTAATATGTTAGGTTTGTACGCCTGACATGTTGAATTGAATATTATACAAACTGTGAATATTACAAAGCAACACGGCAATTGACACAAGTACTTGTACACATTACAACCAATATATTTTTGCGATCACCGCAAGTCTTACTATGACTTGTACCAACTGCAAGTTTCAATATGCGAGTTGATGAATGCAATCAAATATTATGAATTAACTGTCTTTCAACTGTGGAAATCACACAGTAACTTGACAATTGACAGGCTCACTGGTGTCCATGATATCTCACTAGCATTTCTTCCCCTTCTCTTCTCTTTCATTCCCTTTCCCTCCCATTTTCTTCTCAGAGAACAGAAGAGAAGAGAACGGAGGAGGAGAGAAGAAGAGAAAAAGCGTTGCAATCTCACAAACTAGTTTTTTGATTTATCTAAGTCACACAGAGTTATTTTCGCACTGACTGGCATATTGAGATTACTTCTGTCAAATTCACATATTAAGCTCAATCGTCACTGGCTAACATGTTGAGATTTCCTCTATCTAACTCACATATTGAATTGTCTTCTCTATAACTCTATAACTGCCATTTTGAGATTACTTCTATCTAAAGAGAATTTGGTGAGATTCAACTTCTATGCTTGACTGCGAAATTGCGGGCTTGGGAAAGATTGGTCTTAGGAAAGTCTTAAGACCTATCATGTTCTAAGATCTAAGATTCTCCCAAGACTTCTTGAGAAATCTTGGATCGTAGAACCTGATAGGTCTTAAGACCTACTCAAGACCTCTTGTTGCAAGTCTAACTATCCAAGGATCCAAGACATACGGTCCACGACATAATACCGGTGTATGCGTACATGCATGTATGTGTGTTAATATATATATATATGGATATATTCATGCATGTATGATACCACCCCCCAAAACAAACCAATGCTAGCAAACTAACAAAGGTAGATATTTGAGGGGGGGAGTACACATATATAAATCTATATGTATATATATATTACACATGAAATTAAACAGAACGGGTGTCCCTGAGAGTGCGGTTTATTGATTTGCAGATGTTTTTTCTGGAAATTTTGCCACAGATAGAGACATTTCAGATATGACCAGATGCTTTGAGTATTCATAAATACAAAAAATACAATTTTCCAGGGGTTTCGGAATCTTGGGTCTCCAAAAAACAAAAACATTTTTCCAGAGGTCTTTGAACTTGGGGCTTCTGCAGAAAGGGTTCTGAAATATTGTTGTTTTTGTTTCTATATTTCATTGTTTTTCACGGTTTTTTTGGTTCCTGTATCTGGCGGCCCAGCCGCATCTTTTTCTTTCGCAGATGTCGCCCTATTGGCAGTTTGCAGTTTGTTCGCTAGCAATCAATGTCGACCAAAAGTCTAGACACTGTTTGCCGGATGGATCGGTATCGCATATCCTATCTACTTGCAGTTTTTCTGATTGCACTTGTACGGCTTGGATGCTTTCCGCTTCTTGGTGATGATGGGCCGGACATAGTTGCACTTCTTCTGCTCAAGTGCCTGGTTGTGCTTGGTTGCCAAGAAGAGGAGGAGAAATTTGTGCCTATACACCCGCATCTCATTCAACATTGGCCCATAACCACGAAACCAGCTGAAAGTCTGTTCGCAGATACTCGTGTTGAGGTCCTTAATCCTGCGGTCCAATTTGCGAATGAAGCCTCAGAGCTGGCAAGAAAAACATCACTTATGTTGAATGTTGCTATTTTAATACGCGCAGAAAAAGCAGACAGGATTGTATCAAAGGCGTGGGGATTGCATTGACACTTTTTGCCATGTCGACGTGCATGAAAACGATCCACAATTAAGTACTTCACCTGTTCCAAGGCCGAGTCTTGCTTGGCTGCTGCATGGATGTGACACGCGCGGTCGTAGATGATGGTGTCCACCTGCGGATACAACCACAAGATGTCCTGGAAGGAGTTGATGGCTACCTCATTGCCTTCCGGCTCATGCATGACGTTGAGGGCAAGAATCCTCTGACTTTTGGGGTCACAAATGGCAAACCAACCACTTCCGCGCTTTCCGACTGTGGTGGCGTTCTTCCGAGGACGGCCAACCCTTTTGAGCGGTCCCACTTGGCATTTCACTTTGATTTGCCCATGTCCGTCACCGACCAAGGCCTGCACACTTCTTTTTACTTTGGTGGAAAAAGGCTCGAATGGCAGTAGGCGTGGTAGACGTCCAAGGCATGGTCACTCACCTCCTGGTCAATCTCAACGTCTTTGTGCAAAACAATTTTTTGCAGCTTGTGGAGAGACACGAAATAGAAAAGACCCACTCTTCATTCAGACTGATGTCACAGAACTGTTCCAGTTGTCCATCATTGGCGTTGACAAGGGTGAGTGGAAGATCACCTACTTCAACTTTTCCTCCATCACGCATGGTTTTGTATGGTTTTGGTTCTGGACCTATCAGTTTGTTGCCGGTGACCTGCAAAATTGCTTCATCAAGGGTGAGCGCACCATCCTTACATCATTTCAATGCACTCAACATAAAATATTTGTATTTAAATAGAATTACATATACACTAAAATATTTGTTTTAAAACATAAATATACATAAAAACACAAATTCTTATACATAAAGCTGGGTTGCTCTGGGAGCACCTAGTTCTCTTGCAAGGCCTAGCCCCCCTGCATGTGCCATGCTTGTTGTCCTACTTGCTATCAGATATCACTTGTCTCAGCCAAAACTTTGCCATGATACATATTAATAACACTACTTAAAATCATAGAACAGCGCACTCTGACAAACACCTGGACCCAAATTAAACGATGATGTTGACGACAATCACGAAGGCTGCAACCACGCCCACCATAAACCAGATTCAAAACGTGCCACCAAGCCACGGACGGATGTGGGCTCGTGGACGCAATGGAAATCGGCAACGCAACGAGGGTTTACCCTCGACGTGAGTGGATGATGAACACCCCTTATCCCCTCTTTAGGCATTGCTTTCCCATACATGTTTGGCAAAAGGGTTTAACTTGTTGTTCAGCAAGTGCTTTGATTTGATAATTATTGATCTGTAGACTCATCTAAGGGATGAATATTCACAGACCAGGAATCTGAGAGGATCATTGCTCTGAAAAGCATCTCGGCACTGAAAGGATTTTCTGACTGAAACTCAAAGCCCCAGTTTGTCTTGCACAACTTTGGTGCCTGAAACCGAGAAGCTGCGTGGGAAACAAACGGAAATGAAGCAACCAAGAATTTAGCAAGGTGTCCTTCAAACCTAATCAACTTGGCATGAGGCCATGAGAACAGTGTTTGTGTCCTTTCCCTTCAGTCTCACTCAGCACCAATTGTTCAAGCACCAGCTCGCGCTTAGTAAGTCTTAGTTTATACCATAGTTCTACAGTAGACGCAGTTGATGCTCTCTTCCTGCCGCCTCTAGCCGACCCTGTGGATACTATTGTAGTTGTGACAACACTGAAAAACAAACATCACCCATCACCGTTTTTTGGACTTAATCTACTGGAGCAACTGCGCAACGCGCCCACTCGTGCTGCCTTCTGTTTGATGAGGGCCACGGTATCTGTCACGCAAGGTTTGATGGAAGAGCTGTTGTAGGCCCCAATCCCTGTTCCTTAGCCGGCCAAACATCAGGATGCCAAGGATGCCAACCTTCCAAACTAAACCCTTTTCTTTTAGGTAAACAAAGGGGCCTTAGCTGCGGAAGATAAGAAACCTGCTTCCTGCCGAAGACAGACAAGTCCAGTTTTGAAGCAAGGTGTCAACCTATGGGTCCAGCTGTTGCTTTGTCCTTTGGGCCCTTTGTGCACTTCATCTTCTTCCCACTGCGTGCATGCTTGAACCGTTTGTCGTGGACATATGCTGTGTCTCCGCACCCACCAAGCAGCTAAAGATTTCCATCAACATTGCAACCTGAGGAAACTGGCTTCCCACAACACAGATGCAACAT
This sequence comes from Durusdinium trenchii, assembly GCA_963970005.1. NCBI lineage: Eukaryota > Dinophyceae > Suessiales > Symbiodiniaceae > Durusdinium > Durusdinium trenchii. Next base: position 413,816 of record CAXAMN010016335.1, on the reverse strand, counting down.
GCTTGACACAGGATCTTGCCAAAAAGATATTTGGTCAACCTAACTATCCACAGATGTAGAATGCCAATCTGAAAGATGAAGGGCATCTGTCAGGAACAAATCTTGGATTTGTGTGGGCGATGCACACAACATACAGTATTGGGATGGACAAACATTAGCCTAGCTTCCATGTTTGCATGAATGTGCATTCATTGACATCCAATACTTGTTGTGCCTGGCAACATCTGGCAACTGAGAACATGGCAGTTCGAAGCTTTGAAGCAGGCTTGAGCAAGATGACAACGAGGTATCACCTGAGTCATCGAGCCAAACTAACACCTCAAAGTGGGTTGGTTGTCCTTGTTGGACATAGGCAACATACTGTGGTATTTAACTGTGCTTCTGTTGTCTTATCTTAGCAAAGAATTCAGAGGAACTCAATAAAGCCATTGCTCCACCAAGGAACCATCAAGAGGCTGTTTGTAAGGCCAAACATCGGCTGAGAAATCTTCTTGGGCTCCCAGCAGGAACCGCCTACTCTGCCCAGCTGACAAAATTGATCCAAAATTCGGCAAGCGGTGAGTGTTGGATAGCTTCGCACGCTGGCCCCGCTTGGCAACACGAAGTGGGTGGAATATCTTGAATGGGGCACCACCCTGAATGGATGCAAGATTCTGCGCATGAAACAACAGATTCTGCGGTTTACCAGCTAGGAATAACATGCAGTTTCTCTAAGTACCGTGCGATGTTATATAGTTAATTTCTGCCACTACACACAAGAGTCATGCCACCTTTGCAAATCCTGCAAGCGTACAACAGGAGTGACAATATATGACAATATCAGTATCGAAATGTATCCACTACTTGGGAGCAAATCACAACCTCATACATCAACGATCCTTTCCACCGGTGATCAGGAGTTCATGATCTTACATCCTGGTTGGTATACAATGAAGGCATCCGAGACTTGCCAGGAACTTCACCTCTTGGATTTCTGCACGAAAGGCAAAAGGTTGGACCACTATCAAACTCCTGTGCCAGGCGCTGTTGATCTCTTTCTCGTGCGTCTGAGTCAGCAAACGCATCACCTGGAATGTGCCGCCTCTGGACAGTGCAAAATGATGACAGCAAGGCTGTAAGCAAGACTGTGTTGCTCTTTTGGTAGTCTTGAGCTACTCTGACCAAAAACAACAAGCTGCTCGACCCTGATCGGCCTACCTGCGGCGAGCTCACGTAAAGACGACGTGTTCAATTCGTGACCAGAGTTTCACAGATCTTGGGGCGAACACAGAGTTGGCTCAGCAACCACCGTTGCACTTTGCAACGACCTTTGACGAATCCTGCGATATCTCCACCGAGTTCAAGGCTCAAACGGGAACACAATCACACCGATTGGTCTGTGCACATGACCGTCCGAGGCGGTGCTAAAACCGTGCAAATTCCAGACTGCACCTGAATGCTGAGAGATCAGTCTCTGCAGGTCATGCTTCTTGTAAATCTGTTGCTCTGGTCAAAGTCGTATTAAGTATCAAGTATCAAAACAAAGGGGCTATAGAAAGCAATACACAGCTCCTTGCTGGAGTCTCCGACATCTTCTGCTTGAAAAAGGTTGTATCAACATTAGTGTGCCCCCGGATTCAGTAACCCACCTAGAGTTGGTCTGAGTTTGCTCTGCAATACTAATTACCCACTTCCAAAAAGCCTTCTGGGCCATTGTCCACATTTGTCTGGTTCTTCTGATCTTCCCCCTAAACACATCCTTATCAAATGCGGTCCATCCCCGTGCTGAATACTGAAACCTCGTTGCCCATGAAGAGAGTCGGTCTCGGCCCAAGATTTTAGATGCTTGTTGCAAGGCCATCTGGATTTGTCAGGGGATGTCTTCAAATCGTTTCGGTGATGTGTTCTCCAAAAACTTCTAGACTTTCTGGGAGATGTTAATCTGTGGATTACACTTAAACCAAATATTGCCAGATATTGGTGGGGATGGTTTCATCACAAGGCTGCCCCAAATCTGACTCCGACTGCACATGCGTTGAGCCCACAGCCACCGCATAAGTTCTGGTCTGTTGGTATCACCTACTGTTTTCATCTACTGGTCGCCGATCCGATCTGGACCTGTTCGGCGATGCGTTCTGCGATGACTCAGCATTCGGCAGTGATTCTAGCCAGGGCTTGAAGCATCTTTGCAAACCAAGAAATAACACCCCCAAACCCAGTGATCGTTCTGAAGAGAAAGCAACAAACCACGAACGGGAGGAGATGCAATCAGAACTCGAGGTGTTGGTGAGAATCTCAATGGCTTGAACTGAGGGAATGGGTGGACTATGGCGCTCTCAATGTCGTTTTCTCCCCACTAATGATCTCCATCTTTCGATTGAACGCGAATTGGTGAGAAGCTTGATCCTTCCACTCAATGAAACACGGGACACCCCGGTTCATCTCGTGACGACGGAGTCGTCGGCCGGTTCGCCGGTTCGGCAAAGGCTGCTTCCTAGGCCTTTTGGCCAAAGAGGCGAAGAAAGCGAAAGGATTGGGGACTTGAGGACGTTAGCTCGACATCCCTCAATTCGTTCATCCTCAAGTCTCTGGAAGGGCCAGCAATGTGCAAAACGAGGTCCGTTCTGATCATTTTTTTTGCGGTTGCATCCAAAGAGATCAAAACTCTATAAGGAATTGCAGCACACTCTTCTGGCACCTGGCCCCGAGCCTCAAGGAATCTAAACTGCACCTTCAGTTCACAAACAATATACAACTTTGCCTGACTTAGAGATGTGAAGATGCTCTTCGCAATTTCTGCTGGGCATTGGACAGAGCTTGAAAGCATGCCACATACAAACACACTGGGTGCCTGTCGAATTTCAGGAACCCGCAAACGGTAAAACTGTCGACTTTACCCGTGACCTCAGCCCATGTGGTTGAAACACATGCTATTATATTGTAGCATGCTGAAGCATGGCGTTTGCTGTGCTTTCAAGGTCTCAACTACAGTGCGCGCTCAGCCGTTCAAGGCTCTGGTCATTTCATCTACCTAGAACATGTTGCATATCTGCACCTGCAAAAAAACGCCACACAAGCATCACTCAAGCTATGGCTGGAGAACATGGCAGTACTCAATCGATGACTAGTCTAGAGCTTGCCACTTAAAGCATAACTTTCACCCAACATCTTGCATGGCAGCACATTTGCATAATAAACATACCGTTGTTCAATGCAAGCAATTCTTCTTGGAATAGATGATAGGGATGATGACAAACCGTGAATCGAAGGAAAACGGACCAAACCGCCAAATCTCGAAAGAATCAACTATGCCTTTACCATTGTTCCAACTGCCAACCAAAAAGATCGAAACTTGGCTGCTTCCTTGCCAACCAGTCAGCTTCAAGTGTAAACCCAAGACAGTGCGCCTGAAATCATCAAAGTGACACTTCAGTAGTGACCCTAGGAGGCGGCTTCTGAAAGGTTGTTTCCAGCCAAAGGAGCTGAACATCGCTGAACACTGGTCACTTAGGCTTTATGCAGCGTCATCGCATGTCAGACCGGTGTGGCTTTCTGGGTATCTGCACTGCAAAGCCTAGATTCCTAGATGGATGCTCCAGGCCTGGAGATGCGGCTGGAGCCACCCACTTTGCTGTACGGCTGCCCAAAACGAACTGAACGAAATCCATAAGAAGCTCCGTTCGTAGCGTCCTTGTTCCTGGTAGTAAGGCCAGGAGCCCCGTTCGTAGCATCCTCTTGTTACTAGTATGTTGGAAACTCATGGTCTCAAAGTAGGGAACGCGCGAGGACCCCGGTGCTCCCGGTGAAAGCGGTCAGAAACATCCTTTAGTCGAGGGTCCGTCCTTTTGGAAACCAGCCAATAAAGCTTCACTATTCACTACTCCCTCAGCCAGGCTGGCATCCTTTGGAGTTCTGCATGGTGTTGTGTTGTGATTTGTTTCGGTTTGCGGGTGGTTTTTCTGGTCGAATCGTCTTACCACTTCTCTGGGTCGTAACTCGCAGCTACACGCAGCTTGGCACGTCTTTGCGCTTCCACCACTTTACCATGTCATTCCTTTTTTGGGACGGGATATTAGCACCTTCACCAATTGTTTCAAAATGCTTGTTCACAAAGGGGTCATTGCCAAAGCTTTGTCAGCACGCAGATTAGTTTGTTTTCTGTACAGCCAGGCATTGCGTCCCGGCCTTCACTAGTGGGTGGCCTCAATGCTGCACGCTGGTTTCAGAACACTCTGACCAGCGCAAAGAAAACACAGAACAGTTGTCCTTTACTTTGACGACACCACCGCTTGATGTACTTGAATCCGCAATCAGCTTTGCTTCTCGTTCGGCCCCGCCACGCCCTTAGTTTCTTGCTTTCCTGCATTTGTGTTTTCTCGCTGTAAATTGTTCCTGCATTGCATTGGGGACCAACCAAGTTGTGCCTCGGATTGCCTCGGTGTCAGACCATTGCAAAGAGGAAACACATGTCTTTGTGCTTCATGGTTCTGCAAGTTCTGCTGAGCTCTTTCCATGGACATGTGACAGCCACATATTCTATGGCCACTCCACCGAAATGTCACGATGATCAACAACAACAACAACAACAACAACAATAGTAGTGACATGTCTCTTTACAGGCCCTTTATCTGGCTTCATGCTCATGACGGAGTCACAATCTCAAACAATTGGCGCCCCCACTCGCCATCGTCAATGACCTTGCAGGACATCGCTCTGCGCAATAGAAGAAACATGGCTGAGTCACATGACATGTCATCAAGGAGTCCCACAATTTCTTGTGTTCTCGGAGTCGCCAGGCGTTCTCGGTGGGCGAAATGCTAATGAAGTTGTGAAAGACTCCAACAAATTTAACTTATCCTCCGGCGAAATGCAACTGTTTTCATTATCATGTTCCTTTTCTTCGATCCAACCACCCTTTCAAACCAAGTTGAGGCTTATGTTTTCAGCCACGGCTAAGTCCAATACTTGTAAGACTTACACGGAGGGACTTTCACAAAAAGCTGTGGAACACACGCATGTAGCTACTGTTGCCAAGTCTAGTTCATGGAAATCATCGGTCGCTTCCGCATCATCTTGAATGTTCCAACAGTGCGACCGCTGTCGGCGATATCACTGGGCAGCTTGGACGAGCAAATCAAAACGAATGGAGCAGATTCCGATATTCCGTAGTGGCCGAGCTCCAAGCCAAGCGTGGCAGGTTTTGGTCCTTCGAGTGTGGCCTTAGCCGCTTTAGGGCTTCAAGGCAAGTTGCAGCCTGAATCGCACAACTGAGTGATTAGACCTTTAGATCGCATCACGGTTTGAAGATAGGAGCGCCTGACCAATTCCTATAGAAACAATTTTCATGAAATTGGCATGATAGCAAGAACTACTAGACAACAACAAAAAACACATCCCCACCAATATTTGTCTCCTGCAGCCTTCACATGGATGTTTCTACCAGCAACCATGTAGTACATCACGGCTTGTTGCTACGCCGTCCTTTTGTCGATGCAGCTGACCATATCCATGTGTTACCATTAATTTGGACTCCACGACTCCATCTCACCAGTTCCCGCAGTCTTGGATGCCCTGCTGGTGCCTAGGCCTAGGTCAACGAACATGCAAGCCATTCCCGGCAATGTTCTTCTACTAAGCTTTAGCTGCTTTGGGAAAATAACCATGACTTTCATCATGTCAGAACAAGTCCCGGCAGCGTCTTGCAGCAAACAGCTGCCGCAAAAGACATACTGAAATAAATACGGTTTTCTACTACTGCTTGTTGCATTGGAGGCCACCGGTGGACTACGAGGCAGGTTTCTGTGCCTGGGAGTTTTGACTACAATTGGGCTGGCGCAACTCAGAGGCGTTTGTCCCTGTTGAGTGCCTTGTAGCGATGGCCACCACCGAGCATAGGGTTCGAACACTACTATCAGCTTGCGTATTGGACATTTCAGTTCAGCATTGCCCATTTCAGTTGACGCTCAGCTCCTTTCTCTTCGAAGCGATGCATTCACCAGCTTTGAACTGGCGTTCCTTCGAATTGGCGGCTAGACTCTGTACGGTTTCCAAGCCAAGTGCGATCTATCTATACAAGTGCATGTTTAAAGATGCTTTTGAGTCTTTCTGGGATCAAAGCCTGCTCGTACACACGAATCGACCCGTGCTCCGATCCCCAAGACGAAGTCTAAGAGCCAGAACCACCCAGGAAGTAGAGGAGGCCACATACCAAGAGTCTGAACTTTTGGGCTTCGTATCATGTCAAAGCTCGGATTCGATTCGATCCTCTCGAATCAAATTGCAAAAGGCTGAACGTCATGGGCCTTGTTTTGCCTCGGCTTTTATACCCTTTCCGTTTGTTCGCTTGTGTGCGCCATCATGCGCTCGAGCCTCCTCCAGTTCCTGGGAGTCCTAGGATACGGTGCTAATTGAGGATTGTTTCCCACTTTCTCCGCTTCACGGCTGTTGAAGAAATTGACCTTAGGAAGTCGGGTCTTAGATCCTTGATCCCATGTGGGTGATCTTTTTAGGCTGATCATCCACATTTTAAACTTTCTTGGGTGGGGTGGACAACTGGCCTGGTGGGTCGTGCTTACCTTCAAATGGTTCCTTAATGCCTGGAAGGGCCAGGGTAGGGCCCAGGAATCTTCTTCGATACATACAGGGCTTCAAAACAAGAGTGGCTGAAGCCTCGAGTACTTCTGTGTTGAAGCATGTTGAAGCAACTCAGGCAACAGCAGCCTATCGCAGCGGTTGGGCTCGCGCATTGGCGGATGTGGGGCGCACTTGTTGTGCCCCAGGAATGTTTTGCAAGCAGTGCGCCACAGCATCAAAAAAAACAGTATATACGCAAATTGTTGTGAGATGTGGTCCAAAGTATTTCAGATCTTATTGCGGCAGCACGTGCTGGCGGAAAATTGTAAATCTTCAGTGCAAAGCGTAAAGCCACCGCCAGATCTTCCAACTCCTCAGCAGGATTCCCGTGTTTTCTCTCAAACCTGTCATCTAATCATATCAGGGCACCTATATAATTAGAACCAAACTGGACCTGAACCCGCTCTGCTTCAAGCATTGATGTACGTTCACCACCCTAACATCCATAGTGGGCTGCTTCTGGATTGCTGTAGACTCTACAGCTTGTGACCAAGTGGCAAACCGAGTCGCCGAATCAATGGCTCCTGGCTGTACACAAAGGCTCCAGGAGATGCTTTGCCTGACTCAAATGTGTCTCAAGCCTACTGGAAAACCCTGACCACATCTGACCACCCCAGAAAGTAGCGCACCCAAAGACAAATTCTGGAGGCCTAGCATCGTCCATTGAGTTTCGATTATATACATGCACCTTCAAATCTTGTAGAGAGAGCGATACACCCTAAGTACCTCCCAATAGCTTAAAAATGCTTAAATGTCTTTCTAGGCACAAAGCTTGCCACTTCACACGAGGGAAACAATTATATACCCCAAGCCACCCGGTTGGTCAGTGCTTCAAAGAACAAAGACTCGCTACTAGAAAAGCAAGGGCATCGCTACTAGTAACAACTGCATTAATTACTACATATTACTACTAGTAGCAAGAAGCTACTACTATAGGAAGCCCTTACTGCTAGTAGCGATGCACTGGTTCACCCGGTTGGTCAGTGCTCCAAGCTGCCAGTCATCGACGCTTGGCTGGCGCTGGACGCTTGATCTTGCGCGTAGCAGCGGGGAAGGGCTGCGGCTGGCCATCGGCAAAGATCATGGGCTTGTACTCCTCAGGTACACTCCTTGGTTGAAGCACAGAGATATACAGTAGCAGCACACTCACCACCTCGCAACCAATTGCAAACCGAAGCATCAGGACCAGTTCCACAAACAATACGATGCTCGATGACAAGAGTTTGCATCAACAATGTCTACTGCTTCTGGAGCAAACATTCGAGTGTGAGTCAGGTTCTGGATTGTATGCCAAACGGCCAAAGGTGGGGGGGTGTGATCTTTTGGAGTTTCCGGAGCAGACTCCTAGACAGCAAAAGGCATCCAGGGAAAGAAACAACAGAGTTGCAGAAGGCTTTGCTGAAATCCTCAAGCACCATGAAGAACGAAATGAACACAAGAAGATTACGTTATTCATAAGAAAATGACCACATTACAAACCAAAGGACACACAAACGATGTTTACTACCCACCTGTGATATGCCCCCGCGATCCCTGAACCCGCCACATCCAAGCGGCTTATGCATCACCGGGCTGTTCCGGTAGCGTTCGATATGGGCCAAAAGGCCCTGATGAGGCCCACTGAAGCTCACCCGACCCACCTGCGACGGAGATTCGGATCTTCTTGTTACGTTCGCAGTAATTCTCCTAGTAGCGATACCAGGAGCCCCTAGTAGCTTCTTGTTACTAGCGCATATTTAAACTTAGCCAAAAATGGGCTTGAATGCCCCAAAACAGGCGCAGTACTGCCATTCCTGTGTCAAAACCGGATCGTCCACTGAACATGGCCGCATTGCCTCACCCTGCTCGCTTTTCGCTCTTTCCAAGAGGGGCAACCCTGCTGGAAGACTTCTGCACAAGAAATGGCACTCTGTCCAGACTAACAAAGCCACAAGGCTCCCGCTGCAGCCTCCACGTCATGCGCTACTTTGAAGTCTCACATTTGCAGGCCAACATGCCCACTTGCCACATTTCCAAAAATGGGCTCAGCTCCCAACACGCGGTCTTTGACCCCATGGTGTGACGTTGAAAAAAAGCTACATTCCTCACCTCACTTTGCTCACCTCTTCTTGCTCTGAGCCTTGATGAAGGTGTCCACAGTGGTACACATTTTCTTGAAGGCAGCATCTTTCAGCTGCTGCAAAGGTGCCAGCGCGCGCTTCACACGGTCCTGTGCTGCCGGCTTGAAAGCTGAAGGGTGAAGCTCCTTGCTGGCAAAGGACTTCTCCACTTCTTGGAGCGAGAGATAGTCCTTGTCTCCTCCATGTTCAGCTTTCTGTCGCACTTCCAAGAGAGGTCCACTGGTGTCTAAGAGCTGGCATGATACAACTAAACTCAGGAGGTCCATCAAGGGGTTCTCAGCCAGTTCTCCTTCTAAGCAGTAGCATTTCTTCATCTTGCTATTCCAAACACTTTCACCTTCTCCAAGAGTCAAGCCAATGGGAGACTTCAGAGATTTGCATGTTGCATCAATCTTCGGGATGCACACCTCCTTTCCATCAAAGTTATCCTGGAGGTACTTTTGGCCCAAAGAATGATGTTTCTCAAAGCTCGCATCCGAGTAGATTGTCAAGTCTTTCACCCCACGGCATAGTGCCAAGAGGTCAGCGACATGCATCAAGGTTGAGACCACCTGACCACTTTCGCTCAAGGTTTCTCCTGCAGGAAGATGAGCTCCAACCTCATCAAGGCCAATCATGGGCTCCTCGCCAGAGGAGCTCTGGCGTTTCTTCCGGCCAGCATCAATGACACTGATCCAGTACATGTTGGGATTTCGGAGAATCTCTTCGGACTGCAATTTCACCTCAACTTCCAGCTTCAAGACACTCGCCATTGTTTTCACCGCTTCGCCTAAGATGCCAAAGTAGGCAGCAATGACTTTGAGATCGCCCTTCATCCTGTCCAACGTGAAGCTGGACCAGTCTTCGCACCACAGCACCAAGCGCTTCTTCTGATCCTTCTTTGCTCGCACCAAGCCCTGTAGCACGCACAAGACCTCTTCCGCAGTGACCGCACCCCCTTCGGGCCGCGGTGCAAACACCACGCCTACGGAGGCCGAGGCAGAGCTCTCTGTGAAGACCTGCAAACTTCGAAGTGGCGCTGCTTTCACCGTGCCTGCGTCTTTTTCACGTTGGACCTCTGCCTTGTGTTGCTCCACCAGTGCGACTAATTCTCGAGCCTCTTTGTCTTCTGCGAAATGCTTCCGACATGCTGCCATGATCTGGTTCAGCCTTTCAATGCAAGCCTCCTTGAGCCCCTTCTCCGAGATCTTGCCCTCAATGAAGTCCCGCTCCAGGCTGTCCGCTTCATCGTAGGTGAGACCATCCACCTCAATGCTATGCCGACCCTTAGAGTTCTCCAAAATCAGGTAACGGACATAATCGATGACCGGATTGTTCAAAACCCATTCCTCTGCAACACTGTCATCACCCTGCAGTTCCTTCTGCTTGGCGGACTTCTTCTCCTTTTCTTTGGGGCAAGCGGCATTGGTGATCTTCCGGCGCACATCTTCAGGCGTGTCTTCCATGAAGACGGCCGAGTCTGGGTCGCTCTTGGACATCTTGGCCTGCCCGGCTTTCAGACCCATCAACATGTGGTGGGAAAGGATGATGGGCTTGTACTTGATCCCGACAGAGCCACAGTACTCACGAGCAAGCATGTTCACCTTGCGCTGGTCCACACCCAATTGGCAAATATTGGCTTGCAAGATAAAAATGTCAGTACATTGCATGAGGGGATACAAGATCTGTGCAGCAGTGAGGTTTCCTTCTTCTCTGCCCATGATGGTGCAACATCTCTTCACACGGCCCAAATTGTTGACTCTGCTGATGTCCAACATCTTGGTCCAATACTCGGTAGCATTCTCTTCGATGAAATCGGATGCCCAAATGAATCGCACATTCTCCATCTTCATGCCACAGGACTTCCAAACATGAACAAAGTACATCCCGGTGTCCTTGATCTTTTTCAGATCTCCTCCCATCTTGTCGTTCATCAAAGCAAACCAATCTGCCACATAGAACTTGAAGATTCCTCCCGCTTCAGTACATTTATTCACGTTCACGGACTTGAAAAGGCCTTGTGCAATGTGCATTCTGCCCGAAGGTTCAAAGCCATCGTAGAGGTTGAAGGTTGCTTTCCTCTTGAGCAAGTCCATCAACTCAGGCTCCGTTTGGCATTCTTCGCCCACACTGCGCAAGAGTTTAAAGCGCTCCTCGATTGAGAGAGAATTGGGCGAAGTGGACGATTGAACCTCTTCTTGCTGCACCGCATCGGGTCCGCTGCGCTTTGCCACATACTTCTGTATGACCGTGGCCAAGTCATCATGTTCCATGGCTCACTGCCTAAGGACTGGTGTCTTCGGCAGTTCTTTTGATTGAAACAGGGTTTCAATCAGGATGGGCTTGGAATTCCAACAGGAACTCTTTGGCACTTTGGTCAGTTTCTTTAAACTTCACTTCTGGGTGGAAGTTCTTGGTGTCTTGCTGTCTTTAGGTTTGGTCTTGACTTTCAAGTTGCTTGACACAAACATGGACTGTGTCGCTGGGCTTCCAATCACTACGTCAACCTCTTGTCTACAGTGTTTTTCTTGCGCTTTGCACATTGTAGGCTTGAGCCGCTGGAGCAAACACATGACATGGGCTGTGGTGTGTTGCCATCAAATTTGCATATGCACTGCCACCACCTGGTTCTCGCTTCGACAGTGAATCCTATGGCCTTGGCTGTTGGCAAAGCCCATGCGGTGAAGCCTTCGAAGGCACCCCAGAACAACTTGACACTGGCCTCACGGCATGGACATGGCAGAACAAGTGAAGGAAGCCAGCAAAAAAAGAACACAAGTATATAATACAAGTTCTTGTCTTTCCTACATCCACCTAACCAGAATCAGTTGGCTGGAGCAAAGCACAAAAGTACTAACGTATCAGCATGGAAGGCCCTTGAATGGTATGATGTTCCAAGCCCATGTTCCTAGTCACACAAGAAGTTGGAAAGCAAGGACGCCTACACGCTGTCGTCTAAGCACACAAATCAGAATCAAACAACATCACACCACCAATCTACATTTAAACAGAACACATCCATTCCAGCAAGGTGCTTCATCTACAAGGTTCACGAATGCATAGCCCAGGTTCCTGGGCGGATCGGAATAAAAGTGGGCGAGAGATGAGACCCCCTCGCAGCTAAATCTGTGATGAATATGCGTCTCCGTCTCAGGATGTCTCAGGTAGGCCATGGTAAGCCACCTGGACTTGTCAGATTTGTTGGAATAGAAAAGCATGTCATGTACAAACTTGACAAACTAGTTGCATCATGATAGCCTTACAACACATTGCTTCAACTGTATTTTGCTCAGCTTCGCATGACGATGGAAGTCGCATGGCAAGTACAGAAAGTCGAAGTGCCCCAGAAGCCCTTGCTCCTCCAGCAACTCCAACAACATTTGCCTTGCAAGCAGGATGGATACTGACAATATGCAACTTCTGTGAGGGGAGACCTCTTATATAATCCTGAATAGATAGAAAAAGAAAACAGTGGCACCACGAGTCCTCGGTTTCTTCCCCTCAGCTTGAGGAGATACTCTCAGCCATGATGAATTATCGATTTCATCGAAACGGAAAACACTTCGCCGTCGCCTTTTCAGATCGACGGCTCTCGGCAAACCACGTCACGGCGCCCCAACGGCTGCCTGGTGTAGTTGTTGGGCACATTTCTCAAGCACACAGTCGTCCGCCCTCGCGGCTCCTCGGTCCAAAAGGCCCAAATGTCGCGGCTGCTTGGTGAAAGAGGCTAGCACGATGCAAACATAGTAACAATGTTCGCTACTAGGAACAAGTGCATCGCTTCTAGTAACAAGTGCCTTACTAGTAGTAACAAGAAGCTAGTAGAAACAAGTGCCTTACATGTTTTACTTTTTTTTCCCCTTTAAAAACAAAGCCCGGGGGTAGGCATCGCTAGGAGGGAGAGGTAGCTACTAGCTGCAAGCAAGCGACCGCCGACAGGACGCAGGATAGCTCGCACTCGCAATAATGATTTGGTTGCTAGATCTTTAGGGAAACTTAAGGTTAAACAAAAAGTAGTTTGTGCCATCATATGTGTGCAAGTAGTTCTCATCATATCACATCTGATCTTGCCATCATACAGTATGTGCTAGTAGTTCTCATCAAATATCACATCTTGAACGCTCAGAACAACAGCCACGGTGCTGGTACTTCCGAGTCCTCAGCCTCAGTTGCCTCACCCAACCTGCAGGAGCGGGAGCATGGGTGAGGAGCATCACCCCATTTGTTGTTGTTTTTGTTTCCTTAATCCTTTGGGCCTTTACAATAATTAGAATCCTTTAGACTTTCTCCTTTTCTAGGTGCTAATCTCTCATCTCTCTGGTTGTTTGACATGGGACTATGGGCATGACTCTGCGACATTGGACTTGAAGTGACCCTGAGGTAAAGGAAAGCAATGATCACTCGACTCCAACAGTACGGCTTCAGGGTTGGCTCACCACTCAATCTTGTGGCTTCAGCAAAGGTACGTGGCTGCATGTTCTACTTCCGCTGCATCTTCGCTTGGCTCCTGTCACGGGCGGAGAAGGGTCACACAGCAAGTACATAATGGTTTTCTCTCTCTTGATTTTGTCTGTGGGCATTATCATGTTCAGCTTTCTTCAAATTTCACATTCAGTTGAAGCGGCGCCTACAAAACACTGTCACCTCCACCACTGACTCTCCTGCAAAAACGTGCTTTCCTTGGGCAATCCTTCATTGGATGACCCTCAAAAAAAACATGTTTTTGGACACATTGGATCATTGGGCAATTAGCCTTGAACACCCAGTTGTAACATGTTGTAACACCTGTATGCAATGGAAGAGACGTGCTCTTCACGTCAGCTCTGCCCAAGTGAACACTGCCCAATTCCAGCCTGGCTCTGAGCAAAGTTGGATCCGAGGGTTGGGTCCTCGCAACAACTCGAGACATGCGTCCCAAAGCAACAAGAATATATCATGGTCCTAAGCAGCAGAACAGAACATAGGAACGAAGAACTGCCAAGGGTTTGAAGAACTTGTGAGATATATAGCTATATATATAATTATATATATAACTTGACAGAACACAAGTTCTTGTCAATATCATATATATATAGCATATATATATCATATAGATAGATTGAAGATCCCAAGAACTGCCCAATCTCAGTCCGACTTCACCCGACGAATCCGCATGAAGCGTTGCGTGGCACCTGGCGGGTAAGCGCTCGATGGCGAGTCGGAAAAGGAGACATCAGTGTTACATGAACCACAAGTCACCAAGCATCGTTGAATCAAGTCATGATGATAGAGACATAACACACATCTTGAAGGGATGATGACTGAATTAAAGGTCTTGCTAAACCTAAGCAGCGAAGACTTCCGGACTTCAAAGGCAACTTTGCATTTGCATACAGTATGCAAATGCAAAGGCGTTTCTCGTGAAAGAGGAACTCCGCAAACATGATCAAACATGCTCAAACAAGCTTCATGCAAGTACCAAAGATATCCAACAATTTATCATATTGCAAATGCCATGGCAAGACTGGGTCGTCCCGGCATCGCTGCATTCTGTGGTCCCTGCTGGGTTACCAGGGCTTTGCATACTCGATAACCACACACTACTAAACTGCCCATAAACTCAAGCCCTGCCGTTAATCCAGAAAGACTGAACATGTGCTTCCTTTCAAACAGAAAGGTGAGTGCTTGATTCCACAAGCACCACCACTGGTGGAAGAAATCTGCACTGGCTGGAAGCTAACAATCAAACAAACAGGGTTGCGGTAGCTCCCATTTTCAGCAGCCAAGCTTTCTTGGCCTAGAACCACCTTAACATGCCTCCCCTACTGATAAACCTCCAAAGTTCCCTAAGTTCCATGTCATACCACAGGCGATTGAAAGGATACTTATTCCAATGTCCCTGAATATGGCCGTTCTAGACAGTGAATCCGGATGTCAGGGCACTGAGACCATCCGTGAGGTCCAGAAATGTACTCTTCACCACCAGCTGCTGGCCGAAGTCCTGCAAATATATTAACTCGCACCATGTTGAAGAGTGGTGAGTATGATGGGGTTCTGAGCCTTGCAGCCACATGCCCGTGCAATAAGGGTAGGACCTTTTACTACGTGACAAGGCAAGTCAACCTTCTAGGAAGCTAGAGCCGCTTCATGTTTGCTGCACAACATTCATTACGGCAAATACCGCACCGATGCAACTTGTGACGGTACTTCTCAGTCCTTATGCTTTGGGTTACAGCAAAAGAAGCATGCTCACACATGTGAGAGATTTTGTTCATGAAAAGGCTTAGGCAAACGGCCACGGTTGTATTCAGATACTAATCGATTGTATTCGGAAACTGGACAGGTGTATTCGGATGTATTCGGAAACTAAACAGTACTATGATGTACTATCCAGAAACTGGAGAACACATCAACTTTCCGTGCAACTACCCCTGCCCCCCCCACCCCACCCCTTCATCCTTAGACAACTGTCCACGCAAGTATCCACCAAAATGTAATATTTCACAGAATACGATGAACGTAGTTTCTAAATACGATGACAATAGTTTCTGAATACAACGAAATTCTTTCTGAATACAACGAACATAGTTATTAAATACAACGAAACAGTTTCTGAGTCCCACAGTTTCTGAATACAACGAAATCGAACGAAATAGTCTCTGAAGACTAGTTTCTGAATACAGCGCAGTTTCTGAATACGACTTTGTTCCAGGCAAACAACATGAGTGGTAGCCTGGCTATTCCGGACATGGCCATAAGTCTGGAGTCTTGCTGCTTATGAAACATATCAAGATATATTTATCTTCTGAGGCAAAGCCATGAAGCTCTCCTCCGGAGGACCTTCAAATTCATGCTCGCCAGCAAAGCTGTGGTCCTGGGTGAACCACCAAGTCCCACAAACGACAGGCCGTTGCACTCTCAGTGTGGGGCCAACGACCCGCAAAGGTTCACACGCTTTCACAACCAACATATAATCCACAGTTGAGAAGAATTCTCGTATACAGGTAGCGTTTCATGGGCCACTTCTCTGGACAGGCCCGACAAGCGCTTCGCTTCCCCTTCACGGACCACCGAGGACCGGACTTCACCACTTGCCACCCCACTTCGCATGGTTCAGCCCGAAGGAAAAGGCAGGCTGAAAAGGAGCCAAAAGGGCTGCCCAAGCGGACAAAAGCCGTTGTCTATATAGAGAGAAAAGCCATGCGTCTTTAGCTTGAATGAATTGGCATCGTTATCTATGTTCTCCAACTAAAGAAGACTCAAATGGTCTCAGACTGTTTGTTGAATCCAAAGTATCGTGGGATGGAATTGGGGCTGGATGTAACACTGGATGTAGCACTGGAGAGTTTATTAGCAGTCAAAATACATTTATATACAAATAATTGAAAGTTGACGTCGCGGCGTCGCGGGCCTGATATCGAACATGGGCATTGCTAACCAACAGTTGGGAGAGGTCCTGCAAACAATCAAAAACGCATTTTTTACGCCAGTTGGTCTGCGCGCTTGTGACTATGAGGCTATTTGTGGAATTGAAATGCTGCTGCGTGGCTGATTTTTTGAGATCGAAAGAACATGTAACCATGTTCCCAATGTGTTGGACCTGTTTTCTCCAATCCCACTTGCAGGCAACCCTGCCATGCTCATGAAACCAGACAATGCTCCCCAATTGGTCACTTTGGCCGAAAAGCTGTACACTTCAGAACCTAGGAACGCTTCGCGTCACTGTGCGGTATGGCAAAGCTATGGCAAATGAATTCCATCCTGAGGCGATGCTGGGCATGGATAGCGGTCAACCCTCCACGACCGTCAAAAGCACCGTTCCAATGGGTTGTGGTCGTTCAAAGCCCGAGAAGAAAGAACACCCCTGTAGCGTCCTTGCTCCTAGTAGTAAGGCCAGGAGCCATCTAAGCAATGAACGAAATGAAGTGTCAGTTTGTTGAGCTTCGGGGCTTGCATCAACCGCAACCTTACTACACAGAGTGAGCCGCAAGCGATTGTTGTCTATGCAACCTTGGCATAGTCTCAAGCCAAAGGGTGTCACACGGCAATCTGGGGCAATGGAATTCTCAATTTTTCCAAAATCATCTGCCTTTCATGGGCGAGGGACACCCTGCAGCCATCGAAACCTCCGCGCAAGCGTGCACCGAATTAGTGATGAATTGCCATAGCGCCTTCTGCCAAAAGCAAATAAGGAGCGACGACTAGTAAGGTCTGTCCTCAGTTGGGCGTCACGCTGGCCAATATGCATTGTATTTCAGATGCTATGCAAAAGCTGCTGCCATGCTTCTTTCCAGGACCCCTTGAGCACCTGTACTATACACCGATTTATCGAAAACTGTGCCACCAGCGTTGGATCATGAAGCTGGGCTTTGCCTGGCGTAAAAGTGTTAGCGCCAGCTAAGCTGAAGTAGGCTGTTGCTCCTCACAGCAAAATTGGGAGACAATTGTCTTAACATCATGAGGGTCTAAAACCTTTTCTCAATCTTTCAACGACCTTCACTACTCTGCAAGTTCTCCTAAGCTTCTTGACTTGAGGGTCTCTGCTACAAACGCAGCCCGGTCTCAAATCCCTCTGGCGGTGAATGGAAGTATGAAGTGACTAGGGCAAACTTGTTTGCAGCTCAGCTTGAGCCAACACAAAAAGGGATTCTTTCGATCACCAGCATCATAACAAACAACAGGCCTCAGCTGTAGCTTTCAGCTGATTTTGAAGGTGGTGGCTTTACCTGGCCAAATCAAAGGATCGGCTTGATCGTTGCATGCCAAATGTGGGCCAAGCAGCAAACGGTGTACATACTGCATCATCTTTCGCAATGTCGAAATTGGAATAACCAAAAAGAACACCTGTGCATGGTGAATCTATAGGCCTGTCATATCTTAAAAAAAACTCTACAGTTTTAAATACTCACTCACTATGATATGCAAATCCTGCTAGGTGATCCGCCGGATCTGATTTGCTGGACGATCTGATAACCTGGCTGGATGTCATAGGTCCAGCCTTTCTTGTTGGGCATGGGAAGGGCTGCCGGACGCCGTCTTTGAAGACCAAAGGCTTGTATTCATCTGGCACACTCCTTGTACAAAGCAGGGGAACATAACTTCACAGCGGGATTTGGCTGGGCCAAGACATCTAACTAAAAGGCATTACCACACCTACGTTCTTTTTGATCTCTCTCTCTCTCTCTTCTTTCTGGTCTTTTGGTTTTTGTCAATTAACCATGATATACATTTACAAACAACTTGCTAACTTTTGTGCAGAGTCAGAGCAGCAGTCAAACTTGTAGCCCAGAAACACGAAACCACAGTCGGACGATTTGTACAGACTCCAATTACCCTATGAGTAGTGGCCTCCAACCTACTAGCCGTGGCTCCAACCTAATAGCAGGTTTCTCCTGAATTCGTCTTTAGAACCATTTGCCTTTGAGAATCATCGCACAACACACACCTTTCAGTCTGCTCTTCCGGGTTTCTCCAGGGCTCTTGTGCATCACCGGGCTATTCCGGTACCTCTCCACATGAGATTGCAAGCCTTGATGTGGGCCGCTCCAGCTCACCTTGCAAACCTGGGCTGTTCCATCAGGAAAACCACTGGAATGAGCAAGCCGGTTGGATAATCGGATATGTGTGGACCACTCTCAACGGGGAAGTCGAAGAGACACACAGTTTTTTGTTAAAACATATGAAAGCGGCTTCTGACCTCGAATGGCAGTGTTTTGTGGCGATCTGTACCCATGATCTGTGATTATGCATGGTGGCTTGAGCTGCTTTATGCCCTTGTAATCCAGGGAGATCCCTGATCTGTGGTGAGTTTTGTGTCATGCTAATGTGCGGTGGTGATCTGTACACTGGTGTAGCAATATGGGATGCTTTGCTACTATCGCGAAACGGTCCTGGAAAAGTTCAATCTGTTAATGGGGGCGGGGGAGTCAATTCAAGCATTTTTGAGCCGGAGGAGAGCCCCCACCAACCACACGTTTAGTTTTTTCCCCAGACAGTGTGGACACACTTGGGGGTTCTTACGGTAGGGGTTAAGCACCGGGGCTAGATCGGTGACGGCGCGGGCGTGGACAGCTAATTCGCTGCTATTTACAGTACATTCATGCCTCTCGCGAAATCTGGGTGCCGGCGGCGGGTGCTTGTCGCGACTGCGCTCTCGTTGTGGTGCCCTGCACATTTTCGTACATGGTGGTCACTTTTCGTGGCAAGTGCAAGGGAAACCTCGTGTTTTGGTGGTCCAAAGTCGGCTTTTCGTGACAGGTGCAAGGGATCGGAGCGGTTTTACTTCGAAATGCAGATTTCGTGGCAGGCGCAGCACTTTGGACATGGAGGTGATTGTGGAGGCGCTGTGATTTCGTGACAGGTGCAATGAATCGTGACTTTTGGACGTGTGGCTCGTGTGCAGATTTTAGTGAACCTCGAAGTGCCGACTTCGTGGCAGGCACAGCACTTTGTGAACCTCGGAGTTTCGTGGCAAGCACAGCACTTGCTGAACCTCGAAGTGCAGATTTCGTGGCAGGCACAGCACTTTGTGAACC
>CAXAMN010016335.1:375631-394581 GCA_963970005.1 Durusdinium trenchii | reverse complement strand
GAACCTCGAAGTGCAGATTTCGTGGCAGGCACAGCACTTTGTGAACCTGGAAGTGCAGATTTCGAGGCAGGCACAGCACTTTGTGAACCTGGAAGTGCAGACTTTGTGGCAGGCGCAGCACTTTGTGAACCTCGAAGTGCAGATTTCGCTCTCACTCACACTCACTCTCACTCACTCTCTCACTCTCACTCGCACTCACTCTCACTCACTCTCACTCACGCTCACTCACTCTCACACCTCACAACAGGTCACTCACTTCCACCTTCATCACCACCATCACCTCTCTGGACCCCAATGCGTCTAGATCTCTAGACTTTCTGCTACTACACCTCTAGACTCTAGACCTCACACACACACACTGTTTGGGGTCTCTTGCCAGGAAAATTAACAGTCACACATGTGATCAATTCCTCACCTTGCTTTCATGACTGAATCAATCGAAAAATAATCCAAAGGATGAGAGTGATCTGGTTTGAAAACCCAGTGTTCTTCTTTGCCACGTTCTTGGGACGTCAGTCTGATGATGACTCAGCCGTAAGCCTTGGCAGTCGGCAATGACCACCGCCCGAAGCCATCAAAGACTCTCCAGAATGAGTTTACGGCATCCTAGGTGAAAGCTGGTGAATGGCAAAGTTGAGTGATGAAAAAATATTAGCAACAAAAGTAATGAAACATCTGTCCTTTGCAATGCCTAGCAATCCTAACAGCTCTACTTGTCTAATCTGTACTTGCAGAGATTCAAATCAATTTTGTCAATGTTCGATTTTCATCTCGCCCAAACACATGCCTGACATTCATGGTCTTTGGACCACGTTAACGTCAACACAAAACTTTGGTCACGACTATACGGACTAGATGGCCCATCTGAACACCAGCTTGGCAGGGATTCTTCGTAAGAAGGGTCACCTGAAGGTAGGCTACATCGCGGACAATCTATGATGTTCCAACAACTCTTAAAAACACCCCGACGGCACCCCAAGCCCGTCCTAAACGAACACTTGTGGGGCGACACTGTTGACACATTGCCCCTGCAAGAGTTTCCCTGGAAACCTAGGAACCAAAGCGCTACGACGTGGCCCTTGCATGTATACGGGAGCTCCTCTTTCCTTAGAACTAGTTATCTCCTACTTCATCCATCTACGTAGCCTTTCATAAGATAGCTTTCTCGCAGCCTACCCCCCCCGACACAGAAAAAAGAAATGACAGGCTGCTCCAAGTCTCTGCAGTGACCAAGTTGACGAAAGCATATCCCAGATTGGCGTTGCGGTCAAAGTCATGGGGCAAATAGAGGAAGTCATAGAGCCCTTTGAAACCATGCTTGTTCAGCATCTCCACAAACATGTCCCTAACCAACAAGTGGAGTATGAGCTCATCACAAGAAGCAGAAACAAAGAGGAGCACTTCAAAGTGGTCAACACTAGTCAAAGCAAACTGGTCAACTGGTGGTGCAGCAAACAAATACGACAAATAGCTTCAAAAACGTTGAATCAAACACAACAAATTACAACACAAAATTGCAACACGGTTATCTGGTTGCTTTACTGAACAAACAACATCAGCCAGCCAAAAAGAGCCCAAACAGCGATGAGATCTGGGTGATGTTGCTGGTGTTCATTCTTGCCCGAGACCCGCCAGCAACCTTGTGTAGTTGTTGGGCAGGTTTCGCATCATCACGGTGGTGCGGCCCATGTAGTCCGGCGAGTGAGCCTGGCGGCCCGTTATGCCATGCGTCACTGTCATGCGAAACTTGCACCGGACATGGATGGCGTTACTGAACAAAGGGACGGGACTGGAATTGGGTGCAAATTGCAACGCATAATGAGCAAAAACAAATCATGGAAATGCTTCATTCACTGTCACTGCTTTCATAGAAAGCATGTGATATAGAAACAAAAATATACAAAATTACATAGACAGTTTTTCGAGCACAGCAAGCTGTTGTCCTTCCATGTCAGCCAATTCCATCCTGCGGGGGTTTTGGGAGTTAGCAGTCCTGCGTGGAAGCGCAGGCCGCCCGTGGATGCCTTAGGTCACAGCCCGTCTGAGAGGAGACATGGTATGCTTCAGGTCAAAGGTCAAACTCTCTCTGACAGCTTTGCCCAGACGAAGCGAAGGAGACGAAGCGAAAGGATGCAGGCACACGTCTCGTTTGGCCTTTCGGCATCGCCATGCTGAACAAGCCCTGCACAGAGTTGTGTCTCTCGGTCTCTGGGAATGACTCTCATTCTTCTTCGCTTTCTAGTTGTGTCTCTCATGTAACCGTGTAAGTGCATGGAAACACACCTACGTACAAGTAGGATATCTAAAAACGGGTGAAATGACGGATCAATGCAAAGAACACAAAACATGAGGCACTCATTCATCCTCAAATATCTCAAATATCTCAAAATCCTGTGAGCGTGTGAAACGCCGGTCCCATCCAAGACACCATCGACCGCGCTGTTCTGATCGCTCCATTGGCTGAGCTCGACTCTGCCGAACAGCCCGCGTTTGGTCCCGGGGCGTAGGGCATGTGCTGCTGTCACTGGCCTCCACCAGCATGGGCTGCCAAAATCATGAGGTATCTAACACACATTTGATCATGAAGCCAGCCTACTATATAAACCTTTCCCAGTCTACCAATACTTGAGCTTCTACATTCAAGAGTCGGTGAGAAAGGTCCTGCGCTGGAGAAACAAGTCAAAGATCTCAAAAGATCTCAGCGTTTCCACTCCTTGGATGACATCGTGACTTGGGGCTCCTGGGCAGTCACTGCTTTCGGTGGAACTGGCCAGGCGTGAAATGGATATCACGCTGGGTCAACGACTACCCACCCAACTGTTCACTCCGAAACAAGAACAACATCAAGGGCCAGGATGGCTTTGTTATGCCCCCCAAACCATGTTCTGTCCATTTCTCATTTTCTATCGCGCATTCCATGCCCGGCTGAGGGTAAAGGCCTGAAACGATTCATCAACTCACTATCCGTGGACAGCCCATAGTTCTTACTGCTCATTGGTCACAAATGGTGCACTTGTGTCACAAGAGTTTCCCCAAACCCAATCCTGTTCGTTGCTGAACTTTCCCGGCGTGTAAACTTCTTCTTCGAGAAGGTGTTGCACCAGGCTATCCTTGGCTTTTATGAAACAACAACACTGCAGCTTAAAGTGTCATCAGGCAAAGAATGAGACTTCCGTTTGCTAGGTAGGATTGCACCCAGCATCTTGCTTCATAATCTGATGGCTCTTACTTACACACCTACCAGGACCCTAAGGGTTACAGTTCGTCCATCACCTCGTTGGCTGAGCGAGGATTCGGGATCCCGGTGCGAGGCTGGGCAAAGCCGCAGTTTGCGCAGTGCCCCAAAGCCGATGGTTGACAAGAAAGATCCACCGGCGACATGTCGGTGTCTTGATGCAAGCACACACACATGTATGTATATATATAACTATATATATACGTATATATATATTATTTTTGTTTATTTATCTTTCTTATTTATGTATATTTATTTATGCAAACCAAGAAGCCGACTTGACCCTACGAAGCTTGCTGTACTGCTTCATCATGCCACCATCGGTCACTTCCAGGAAGGTACTTTTCACCTCAGAATTATGTGTATATATATACTATATATAGATTATGCGACCAAAATAGAGTGCATCACAATCCTATACATGTTTGCTCATCCGTGACCTCTTGTAGTGTGACACCAAAATTTTCCAAGTGGCAACAAGGTGGCAACTGCCATCCGCCTTAGCTTTGAAAGGCAACAGCGTCACTGATTGTCATTCTCACATGGCCTCCAACCTAAGAGTGATGGCCTCCAACATGTTTTGCAAATCAGTTGGCTCATCGACTCAAGACATCCCCTGGGATATCAACAGTCAGTTGCAGCTTTGGCACCAACGAGCCCTGCATCATTGACCTTCACTGGTGCCCCAAAATCTTCAGCCAATAACAGCTACAAGCGGCGAAGTGGGGAAGTAGAAGTAGAAACAAATGAAGGCAACCAATCCAAATGCGAGGTGTTCCATTTGTCGATCTTTTCTGTTCGAACAAATGACCCTTTCAAAATGCTTAGTTATATAACAAGTCTTCTCTTGATGAAAACCAGTTTGCTGCGAACCACAAACAAAAAGCAGTTTGCTTTGATGCTTTTCTCTCTACTGTAAGTCTGGTTGGTATGTCACAAATTTACGTGATTCAATTATCAACTTGCAACATCCATAATATGCAAATAAAAACAATACGTACTATCGCTTCTCGGCTAAACCCTTCGTTTTGAGATACCACATCCATCTCTTTATCTCGTTTGCTGTGTAGTCTTCCGTTTATTTTGACCGTGCCATACCGTGCCTCCTACATATCATAAACGTGATAAACGTGATTAAAAGCAACAGTCCAAGGTGCTCCCAGCCCCAATGTGCGTTGGGGGTGTATGAATGGAATTCCTTTGCCGGGTGATAAACTTGGTAGGAATAGGGTAGGTGCAAAACTTGGGCTGATGAAGAACCCTCTGCCAGAACCCTTGCAGACTTGTCTCTCCATCGAATAGCCGCATAGCCAAGTGCTCTGATCCTTCTGGCACACATTTGCTTGTCAAATGCAGTGCCTTCTCCAAGATAAGAGCCAGCTCATGATCCGAAAGCTGTCTGATTTCAGCTCAGATTGTTCGAAGCGAGTAAAGTGAATCAGCTTCGCGCGCGTTCGCAATGAAAGAAAACTGAGAAAGTGTGGGTCAACCCTCTCCTCCGTATCAGGAGGATTAGATGACATGCTTTCCACTGGAATAACGAATTCAATGCAACTATATACGATCCCATTCACCGAATCCTCATGGATGTTCTCAGCTTAACACATCTGTGTGACAAATTAGCTGACATGTCGCGGGGGCTCCAATTCAAGATTAGTCCCTAGCCTCGGCTGAACGGGAAAGCGCGACTCACCAAAAAGGAGTCACTCAAATTCCAGATTAGTCCCTAGCCTATGGCAACTTTACAAGTGCGCCAGGACCCAGCCATTCTGTTCGGCCATGGCACATCCTCGGAGTGTCCGCAGCACCAAACAATGACGGTTTTGGTGCGGTCAACAAACCCATTGTTTGGTGCTGGATATATGGTGGGTTGCACAATTCGGTTTTGGCACTTGACAACGCCATATCTTTGTCCTCCCCATCGCGCCAATAGGTGGACTCAAAGTTACTCAACTCATCACTTCTTCTTCTGCTCAAGAACGCCAGGTGGGTCTGATCAGTCCAATGATAGAGGTGTACACAGCATCTTGATACTTTATCACATGACCGTTGCATTGTGATTCATCTGGATTCGGATTCAATCTGTCATGCAGTCCTGACTCAAGACAACTGCAGGTCATGGTCATTATACCAAATCTCATGGCAAATGAGCGCTGACAAGGCACCACCGGCTGGGATCAAAGGTCTTTGCTGCAATGTTTTGCTATACGTGCTTTCCAGCTTTCTTGGGGTGCTGGACTCGGATTGTGGGCGCAGGGAAGCGCTTGCGCACGCCATTCGAAAGAAGAATGGGCTTGTACTCGTCCGGGACACTCCTGATTTCACACCAATCAAGAGTGGAGCCTTCCCCAAAAAGCACAGAATGAAGCTTGCCTTTCTGTACATGTGTTAAACACTCCACCAAACGCTCCACCATGTGTTTTTCTATGCAGGAAACTCGTGGGGACTTGCCACATTTGCGACAAAACATGGCGTTTGCACAAAGAGAGTATGTCAAAAGAAATGTCTAGCATAAAGGCCTTCCACCTAGTGCATACCGCTTCAACTTTCTTAGCCAGGGCACTTGTGCATCACCGGGCTGTTTTTGTACCGGTCCAAATGGGCCTTTAAGCCCTGTTTTGGGCCACTCCAGCTTACTTGACACACCTTCGTCAGTCAGTCGATGTGGAGAAATGCTTTCATTCAACATACAAATCTTCCAAGTGGGCAAAGGAAATCACTTGCATCGTACATGAGAATCTTCTATTATCTGTAGATAGGTCTATACCTTGCGTGCGACAAATGAGGATTAGTTTACTCATGTTTCCTCTACGGTCTACATACACTACAGATTTTGACCTTTCAACCATACAAAGCTGACAAACCAGAACATCTTGCGGTCCATTCGACTTTCAGAACAGTCTGTCTCATCGAAAAGAATCTGCCTTTGAGGATGGAAAAGACCAGGAGTCAAAGCCATCGAACGTTCTCCAGAATTCCTCAACCACGTCCTGGACCCCATCAGGAAGTAAAACGATGCCGACAAGAACAACACAAGCATCCAAACACTGCTTTTGCACCAGCTCTGGATGCTGCCATGAGCTCCTCAGCCACTAAGTTCACGAAGGCATATCCCAAGTTGGCCTTGCGATCAAAGTCGATAGGCAAGTAAAGGAAGTCGTACTTCGCTGTGAAGCCACGTTCATCCAGCAAGTGTGCCAGCATTGACCTGCCGAAAGGCAAACAACCACGTCTGTCTGACAGTCTAATTTGAGATGTTTCTGACCTACTTTTTGTAGCCTGTGGCCTTGCCTCCTTACTTAATTAAGACACCTACTGTCTTAATTAAGTAAAGGAGAAGAGTGGGAGTGGGATACAAGCTATATATGCTACTACTACTACCTATGGACGCAGAAGCGCTCACACTAATGATTCGAATTCTAGGAAACTTAATTCCTAGATGGCCTCCAGGTTAGTGGCTAACCTCAACCAACAGCAGGGCACATTGTCTGTCCAATTACAAGAAGAAACTCAGAGGGAGTAGGTAGATCGGATCTCAAATCGTACCACCACTTTTGTATGATGACTTGACAAATGGCAACGGTCCATTGGAGTAAGGCCCCTCAGAGGCATGAAAGCCAACAGGGCAAATGAATGTAAAGAAAGGTTGGACAAAGGCAGCTCAGGTGTAAATTTATTGTCGCCTTCCGCTTGACGTGTCTTTCTTGAACTTCTTGAACTGTTTGGCCGTCCCATTGTCTTTCTTCTTTCCGCCTTGTTTGCCTTCCGTTAGCCGTTTCCGCACAAAGCAAGTTACCGCTTGCCCGAATGTGCATTCTATTTGTCTTGCTTTTGCCATTGGATTCAATTAAAGTTAAAGGTAGCGTTCTGCTTTGCCCACCCATGCTTTGGCTTTTGGTGCATTTCTCTACATTGTACTCTTGCCTATAGCCTATAACTCAATAATGGACTTTTGCAAGTTGACCTCTTGAAGCTTTCACGATACGTGACACCAAACAACGACCACAACAACTACTATTCCTGCTACTGCTACTGCTGCTGCTGCTACTACGACGACGACGACTACTGCTACCATCTACTCCTATCTACTACTAACTACTACCTACTACACTACTAATAATCATAGTAATAACAACAAATACTGATGCTAATGCCACGCCAGTTTGATACAGTACTAATTATACATACAACAACTGCTACAAACAACATCAAACAACTGTGTCTTCTATTTGCCAGCTTTTGCCCGGACTTGAGCCTTGTGTAATTGTTCGGCAAATTCCTCAGCATCACCGTTGTCTTTGGCCGCTTGGCCTCGAATGCGTGGCGGCTCATTTCCTGTCTCGCAAGAATAACGGGCCTTCAACCACCAGCACTCAGCTTATCTGCCCAGGCCTTTGCCTTGCCGCATGTATCCTCAGCCTTACAGTGCCACAGTAGATGGATCGAACCGTGGGTGCCAACCAAACAATTGGACAATGACTCATGCAAGCTCACAATGTGAAGACTGAGAGCAGTCAGAATGTCTGACCGCTGAATCCCATGCCATGAAGACTGAGAGGTAATTACAATGGCTTCAAATACAACTGAACCAGAAACATCCAAAACAAAAACTCCTCCAGGACCCTGATGACCAATACGCTTGTGGATGTCTTATCGTAGTCTCCAATATTTGCAAGACAAACGGGTCGTCCGTGATACTTCATCAAATTTACAGTACTCTTGACCGTGTTAACCGTGGAAGGGCACAGCTAACAAACTCACTGAAGGAGTCAAGGAGCCTTCCCCAACTAGTAACTAGATATGCATCCCTGGTTTGATGGGCCGGAGTGCACTCCTCGACTCACAAATAAGAAACAACATGAAATAGTCTGAAACCCGCCGGTTGGAGGAGTCAAATGTCAACCAAATTGTCCTGTCCTTATTCTACTTCAAACTTTCGGGGCTTTTCCTGCTTTTGCCGCAGCCAAGGTGCAGCCTGCTGAGCACTGGGAGCGCTGGTGTTCTGAGAAAGCGCATCCATCCTTCCACCGTCCTCGAAGTCCTGCCCGGTACATAAACGGACCCTGGATTCCAGCGCAAAAATGACCGTGTCCCCTCAGGAGAAAAAGGTGTATGGACACCAACAAAACAAGAAATCACTTTGCACAGAAGTTCTGCAGTTGTAATCTATTCGGTTAGATCACCAAATCTGTACATTAAAGATCCATCTCATTCCAGCAAAAGAATCATGGCCATGGCTAGGTTGAATCCCACACAACCCCTTTCCGGTACAACCCTTTTTCTGATGCGATCCGGGTGTGTATTAAAAATCTCGCCTCTTCCTTGTCACAAAGGGAAGGAACTGGAGAATTGAGCAAGTTGAGCTCTATGTTCATCGGCTCCATGGGCTCCTTAAAGCGGAAGAAGTCGATACCTGTCTGAGAACGAGAAGGAGAACGCAGCAAAGGAAGCGACGTCGTTTCCAAGGTGGACAAAGGTCCCAAGCTGAAGCGTCTCCTTTCTTCACGTGTGGCGTTTGGTTGCTTAGTGCCTCTCATTCTTGTAAACAAAACCACTCACCTGTCCTCTGTCTCTTGCAAACAAATGGTCCGATGGTCCGATCGATCGAGGTATGGTCCGATGGTCCGATGCCTGGCTCATAGATTTGAATGTAGGTCTCTTTGTCAAAGATGGGATCTGTGAGGGCCTGCAACCAAGGTCCATTCTGCAACGGAAGCGACACTTCTGCTCGGTTGCACTGTACACATCTGTACACATCTGTACACGCTGTAGGTCATGGGCTTCTGTCTTCACTGCATCAGTGGACCTTCTTCTTTCCTCTTAAGCTTTACACGTCCAACACGCGCATCGTGGAGTCCAGCCGTGAACGTTCGATGCCCTTCGATCCAGCAAGGCCTTGCGGATTTGACGGAATCCTCGGTGGTTCGAAGGACCGCATGACCTGTGTGGTTCGATCAACTGGCCAGTTGCTGCTCTTTTGGTGTGGACAAGAAGTCCATGCCTCCCGTTATCTATTGAACAGCTGGACGGATACAGATTTGAGATGATTTAAGAAACACTTCAAGTTCCTACACCTTGCATGTTCGTGCGCAACTATACCTTGCATTCCCATGGAGCTGTGGTAACAAGAAGTCTGATTAAACAAATCTCCGCTTAGATAGATCAGATGCCAGATGCTAATTTAAATTTGATTAAACCTCTCTAGTGAATTGAGATATCAATCTTGAGATGTGAACGAAGGAAGCAACGGTCTTGTTACCCAAGCCACTGTCTTGAAGGCTTAGACCATCCTGAGCTGATGCTTGTCATCGACCTTTCACAACCTGGTCAGGTCCTGGTTTATCTCCTTTTCTATGGTTCCTAGTCAACGAAAAAACGTATCAATAAATATGAACCCGCTCAATTCAGCGCCGCCTTGTGTTCTGAGGGCAACCACAGCAAAAGGGGTTGGACTCTAGATTTACTTCACCATATGTTCACTGGTACTTCAGCTGCAATGGAGGAGGTAGTCAGGATGGTAGTCAGCTTGCCAAGACTACCCAGTACTACACGTACAAAAAACTGTTGTTCGCATTCCTTTTGATCGCCAAGAATCGCTAAACTCCAAGAAGGTGCTTTTCACCTCGGCTCTCTCGGGTGGGATCGCACCGGACATCGCTTCGTACAATCCACAGAGAAGCGACAGCAAAGAAGCTAAGAAAGGATGACGGACGAAGCAACACCGAACAATAGCCAACTAAAAGTAGTTTCAAGCTGTTTCAAGTGTGATTATTTGTTCATTCCTGGCCTTGGAGTCGTTGAGACTCTTTGAGTCCATGGGTCGCACCTTTTGAATTTGAACCTCCCAGTCGTCCCAGTCGTCGGTGTCCACTGGGACACCCACCAGCAGGACATCATATTGTGGATCCTCGTTGGAGGCGTCCAGCTCCAAGGTGAAACTCACCACCTTCGAGGACCTCAGACACCGAAAGAACCATGTTTGGCGGACAGTGGTTGAAGCTGCTTAGCTGCGGACAGTGCTGCGGACAGTGGTTGAAAACCATATTCACAACATTTCACAAAGCTTCTAATGTGCACTCTTTTTTGATGGCAAACAGAACAAGTTGAGGTTGTCGTGTCCGGTTGTGTCCATTCTTTCTGCGATACAACTACGCACTGGTTGTGCCAAAACAACAAATTCATTTAAAACCACATACATGAACTAGACTTTAGCAGCTTTGTCTACCTACTCTACTCTCCAAATTGATCTCAGCAGCCATCTTCCATTGATGAAGACGTGTGCAGAGGTTGTACTAGCCCTACAGGCCATCGAGCTCGGACTGGCCCTGCAACGATTCACAGCTACCATGCCACAGCTACTTGTTGATCTTGCTGCGATTGCTGGACCCTTTCTTCACGAAAAAGTGCCGGAGAAACACCCCTGCAAAATCCTGCAAATGGGGCCTACAGTAGAGCAAAGACAATCTGGTGTATCACAGAGCCAGGTGCTTTCATGTTTTCAGGGTACTTGCCTGAAACTTTGACGGGACATGCTTTGCTGGAGTTTGGTAGGTGCGTATGGGTACCATAGAACCTATGAACTTACTATAGTACCATTTTGCTGTGTTATTCTGTTGTGATTGTGGCCTCTCGTGTGACGTGAGAAGTGATACAACCGCTCAGTTACTATACTGTCTTCCGTCCACCGTGGAGTCCGTGCCAGAGTCGTGCCAAATGCTGGGCAAGCACCAGGTACCACCGAAGGGTCACTGCGACGTTTTTCAGTCCAAGCGCGAAGGGTCAATCACAGTGGCGACCGGCACTGACTTCTTCCATCTTCCACCATGGAACCCAATTGGGAGCTGGTACCCTGTTCTTCCCTGACTTCTACCTTCTTCTCACACAAAAAGAACAGGGAACTGGGATTGGGAGACTGTGGCCTCACCCTGGAGGAAACCTCCCCATTCCCCATCGCCCCATCCGATGAGTCAAGGAGCGCGAGCACCTCTTTACAGTGTGAGCACTGGGACATTGCAAGCAGTTAAACGGCTACAAACAATCGATGCATCAAGACATGCCATCGGCTCTGACTGAGCTAGCTCGGACTTTTTGTGGAGCATAGATTGGAGGATTCGAGGGGTAGTAGCTGAGCTGTGTCAGTGTACTTTCAGCTTGCGTTTCGTGGTTAATGCTGAATCCTTCACAACTCAACTCGGGTCACGACCCTGGCACCAAAAGCGGCGCAGCTGGAACTTGCTCCGTCCCTCAAAACAACTACGCACCCAAAAACACAAGAGACCACTGGGAAATCAAATGACTCAAACAAATCGTTTAGCCATGTTGGCTGCCAACGATCTCATGTTGTCTTTGGTTGAGCTCGGCCTCAAGAATAATGAGGTCATCGTCGACGGTTGAAATAGACTTCTAGTGAGTGTCTGTTGAGATCACCGGAAGATCGAGGTCCCCGCCTGTGCTCTCAATGTTGAACAAGCCCTGACTGCCAAGGATTTATTGGGACTCTTTTTGTAGCTGGAATTCTGGGCCTGCCCGCCTGACCCTAACAAAATAATCCCGCCGGGTGGACAACTTCGCTTTGCATGTCTGTGTTTTTTGGGTTGTCAATCTTCGTTGGCAAAATGCGCACTCTTTTGAACGTACCATCTGAAAGTGCACGTGACTTTTGGCCTGTCTGGTGCATTTTGCAATTTTGCTCCAGCAAAACTGGAATAACAGCAGTACCTTTGTATAGTAAACACTTGAGCAGTTGAGGGGTTGACAGCACCTGTGAAAGTAAACGTGACGTGTGCAGGGAGGCAGGAATCGCCGACTAGAATGGTCTGAGTCTGAAAGGTCTGCTGCACAAATTGCAAAGGGTACCAAAGGACCCCAGGGTAACGTCAACACGTTCGCATAACGAGTGTAAGTAATTAATCAGGATAGACAGAAATAACACGACTGCAAAACCGGATGGGTGAAGAGAAGTGAAAGTCAGGAATAAAGTGTCTGTGCATGTGGCATGATCTTCCAACGCGTGTGTGCATGTGGTAGCATGTGGTAGCATCTTCCAACACCACACCCAACCGAACGTAATTAACCCCCCCACCTACCAAACATCCAACACTACCACCCACAAGTGTCAAATTCCGAAAGGCAAGCAAATTACTATTCAACAAACATTAACAAACATGCTGTCTTTTACAGTGAAAACATGTTCGATTGCAGCGGTGCAAATGTTCATGCAAAGTGCAATGACATCGCACGAACTCTTCGTGGTTTGATAAAAGTGCACGACTACTAGCGCTGTTGTCAACTTGCTAGCAAAAGCATGCCCCAAATCCATGAATGAGACACGAATCAGAGCGTCAGCCCGTTCCACTTCAGAAAGAGGTACCCATCTCCGACCCCTGCAGTTTTCCGAGCGATATTTGGACTTCTTGATGAAAGGCTAGTTCCAAGATTTAGAAACAAATCAACAGTACCAACAATTGTTTTTGGGCCTCATTCCTTTGCTGCTTATACTTGGTAGACGCACGTTCCAAGACACTTGCTGAGTTGAATTCAGGGCTGTTCTGAAAACTTTGCCAAAAACATTGCGAACGAGCACTACAGCTTTAGTGGACCAGCTCTGCTCCGAAGGAACGTTTTGTAGCGCTGGCCCGCGTGGGTCGGTCCGTTCGCGCTTCGCTCCGTGAGGGCGGGACGGGTGCGGGTGCCGTGCCTGGCCAAAGTAGAGAAGCCCATCCCAGAGTTGAGAAGCCTCGAAGATCCGGAGGAACTGGGTCTTTCTACCGGGAGAACGTCACCGGGCGAATGTGATGGCACGTGCGGTTGGGCGTTTACAGGATCTGCCCTTTGGTTTGAAGAAATGCAAGCTGAAACGCCTGGCAGGATACGTCTGCAGGGTGTGTGCGCCTAGCCAGCAAATTAGGAAACAATGCCATGTTGTCGTGTGCTGCCACGCACCACGTCCTACCAAGCGCTGGTACGGCTGGCTCCCCCCACTGAGCTTGAGATCTGTGAGGCATTTCTCTGGAATTGAACTGCTTTGACCTCATTCGACTGACCAGGGACATAGTAGCATAGCGGTCCGCTTTTCTGAATTTCCATGCATTTCCATGGATCTGTTTGCATTGACCGCCTCAAATGCAGAAGCATCACTCATCAAATGCAAGACTCAAACATTCTCTTCCAACAGCTGGGAGCTCCAAACGTTGAACACTTCCCGGTCTCCACAACCAGGACCTCAATAGTAAAGAAACTAACTCATATAGTTATAATATATAGCTTTTAATAGTTATATTAGTAATTGTGATGGTAATTGTAATTATATAGATATATCAGCCAGGAATTCCCAGTCAACGCACTGACAAATATCGTGCTTTAGTCAAGGTGCTGATTAGTTCACATCTGTTCCACGCAGCATGCGTCCATTTTTTGCGCATCGTTTCATGCTCAAGGTCAGTCCTGTCGGAAGCATGGCAAACTGGGATTCCGTGCAGCAGGGATCGGGTCCCAGTCGTGTTCCTCAGCCAGCTGATCTATACGACCACCTATATAGATATAGACTATGCACAAAATACACGGATCATCTCTGATGCAAAAGGAATGATGCAGGCCGAACCATCTAGGTCTTTGGCGAACACAGGAGGAGCAAAGTGATACTGCGCATTTGCCACAAGCCTGACAAGTGGCTGGTGAAACGAGTATGAAGGACCGTTGAGCCAGGTTAGGAATATCACTGCGCCAAAGCTTGACTACTTGATGCTTAGCGCAACCTCAAACAATATATTGCCTAATGTAGTCAAATACTGAATATAAACAGTCTGCAAAGACACAATAAATATAATCAACATGTGTTTTAGCCCAGCCAAGTTTGTTCCCACTTGGGCTTCCCTGCCAAATCAAAGGCTGAACTTGGCGCACTACAAAGTTCGCAGGCATGGGAGACTAGCAATTGTGCCTGTAACATTTGCAAACCGAGGATTGCTTCATGATGTCTCTGCTGCAGCAGGAAACAAGCGCAACAACCCGGACTCCTTCTCTTTAGTGGTCTCTGAATCACTAGAAAATATAGAAACGACTTCCAGTCTTACAAAGCCCAATTTTTCGCAACAAGCTTGAAGAATATCAAGCTGAGATTGTTCTCAAGTTTGGCGAGGGGTGAGTGGCCAGAGAGGCCACGTGATTCAATCTCATCTCAGGAGATTGAATCTCTGAGCGTAGCGATGCACTTATAGCCTATAGCTACTAGTAGCTTCTTGTTACGTTCGTAGTAAGAATGCTCCTAGTAGCGATGCCAGGAGCCCCTAGTAGCGTCCTTGAGCTTCTTATTACGTTCGTAGTAAGGCCAGGAGAGCCCCGTTCGTAGTCGGAACGCTCCGTTCGTAGCGATGCCCGTGTTACGTTCGATGCGATCTTCGATTCGACCGACACTCTCAGGGTCGTTTGGCCTGAACGGAGATTGCTCGGCGAAGCGCTTGGTCGTATTCCGACCTTAGAGTGGATTTGGGAGGGTTGAAAGCAGCTCAGCCAATGAATTGAAACGCTAACTAGGATGCAGATCAGAGGAGTAAAAAGTGTTTGCCAAACATAAGAAGTCAGGTCCACTGCTTCTAGATCGACTAGGTGTGCAGCGTTTGTCTAAGAAAGGGCCTGCCTTCATCAGGAGATGTTGCACCAATTCATGGATTTTACACCAAAACAAATGGATCCCTTTAATGGATTTCAATTGATTACATAAAACAAATGAGGCTTCTATCATCTTCTATCCATTTCTACCCCCCAAATATCTCCAAGTCATATTGGGAACATCAGTCACCCATCAGGACCAACCATGGCCCAGCGTTTCAGGATGCAGCGTCAAAGCTCCACCATCAGCGCCATCAGTGGGAGTGGTATCAAAGCTGGTGGCAATTGCACCTGAGATTCCGCAATGGAACAGCATGGAACAGCAACCGTTTCAGTGGGCTTTGATTTTGGATGGTCAGTTGCTCCCTGTTGTCCCTTGTCTCCGGGAGCACCAACAATCCATGTGCCTGATGCAACTACCCCAAATCAAACAAGCCAAATCAAAGAAAGAAAAACATTGAAGAAACAAGGTAAAGGGATATATGAAGCTAAGGGCCCTATTGAAGGTACCCTTAGCTTCTGTTCCTTTTCATTGTTCCTTTTCTGGGCAACGCCTCTGTGGGTAACTGAGTTGCCAAACCCCTTGTGGTCAAAGCCTCTGCGCCGGTACTCAAGGCATTCATCACTCCCTGGCGGTCCACCCGAGAAACAAACGAAAGGAACAAACGAGCCCGAATCGAACTTCGTACAATATCGAGCTGTCTATGAAGCCTTTGTGAAAACAGTTTCAAATCAAGTGAGCTGCAAAACTATCTGCTGATGTCTGACTAACAACTAGCTTGGCACCTAACGAGCGTTCACCTACCCCTTATTGCAGAGAAGTATATAAGGCAACAATAACTCAAAACAACCCATTCCCGCCCACAAAGGCAAGTCTTCCAGATCTCCAAAAAAGGTGACCGGCCTTGCCCCTATCTGGTCTTGCCGCATGTTGCCATGGAGAAACATGGTTCCTGCCCGAACCACTCGCAGCATGGGCTTTTCTGGATCCATCCAGCTGTGTTCTCCACGCAAGCCAGATGCCACGCTGTTGGAGGAAGTTGGAACAGATCTTTGATCAGTTCGCTGACTTGTACTGGCACGTACAAAGTTGCAAATCCATTCGTTTGACCCGTTCCTGCTGCTAGTCAGGACATGCTCTCGTTTCAGCAAACTTCAATAGCATTTAGTTTGGTGCTCTTCAAAAAGCAACCAAACCACACCACTTAATTATATATAGTTTTGAATCACAGTGGGCCAGGAAACGCTAGGAACAGGGCGCACTCCACATGGCAATCAAAAGTGCCCATGGAGGGGTTTGCTAATTCGAAACTTGCACACCCCTCCCCTGCAGTTCATTCAGACCGCAGTGAGAATGTCACAATTAACCTTAGTTCATGGAGCGGTAACAAAGACACGCAAAGGCTCAGTATGGCATGTGGGTTGTGAATCTGCCATGTGCCATACTCCGTGAACCATGCCTCTAGGACCTAGGATGCAGATTTCTCTACTCCGTTACGTGACTTCACCAACTCCGAGCAGTGTGTGGCACGCCCCCTTTTTAGGCCTTCTCAAAGCCTCTCAGTCCCCAAAGCCTAGGCGTGGGAGCCGAGACGAGCGTCGTACGCTCGTCGACGTCCTCGGAGGAAAACCTTCTCGACTTCATCGGAGCCGAGACAAGAAACGACGCTCCAGTTGACTCGATCGAACACTCTTCGATTCCACAAACAAGAAGACTTCTTTTGGGATATCAAATAGCGATAGCCTCCAACCCAATAGCAATGGCCTCCAAAGAGTCTTTTCTCTCGCTGTGAGACCGCGATCCTCTCACAGTGTAAAATTTGGGGCACACTGTGACTGCTCCACGAAGCTCTGGCTCCCAATGCAAGAATGCATAACAGGATGTCATGTAGATAGTTATATATAGGTGGATTGTCCAAATGGATTGTAAGGCTTCGTTATGACTTGAAGAAGCTACTAGTAGAATGGAGCACCAAAGTAGTGGAGTCTTGCATAGTGTGGAAAAGGCACAACATGATTCGGGAGATGAACTCAGATCTCCACAGAAATTACAAACTTACAGCGCCTTCTTGGGATAGCAGTTAACTTCCCCAAAGCTATGAACTGATTCCATGCCAATGTGATGGCAAAATTCAAGTGATTGGAAGGTGCCATTGCACCCTCGAACACACCTTTCCACTGTGAACTCCACTGTGTTTGGAGTTCATGGCAGTGTGTCACATTCCGTCGCCCAGCGACAAAGATGCCATTTCCACATTGGCGGAAACACATTAAACAAATCGTGTCATCTCAGTATGTGCCAACTGTGGGCGGAAAAACAATAGCGGCAACCCAAAAGTTGCCAGGCTATCACAAACAAGCAGCAGAATGCTGTGGAAAGAAATGCAATGCTGATGCATGCTGATGCAACAATCTTGGTGAAAAAGCAATACTGCGACATACAAATATTTGCTACGCCATGCGTGTCCTGTTGCCTTTGGGTTGCCACAAAATCAAGAGTGAGTTAGCAGACCTGCTTGTCTGTCTCCAAAGTCACTGTCTCGGTTCTGCCTCGGGTCAATCAGAAAGGCATGCATGTCTATGCCAGTCGTTCTGAAATGTACTGAGTATGCTCTCTGTCTGACTCTATAAAGTCTATGTGTCATGACCGCTTGCCACACCTCCAAGGACATCCTTCACGCCCAGCTCCTCAAAGATGGCCTCGTACTGCAAGGCAGCGTTGCTCCAGGTAAACTCAGCAGCGGCTGCCATGGCTGCCTGCTTCATCTTCACCACCTGTGCTCAGTTGTTTTGACGTCATGCCCTGTTTGCGTTTGTGTTTTTGGCACAGCATCGGCATGAGCAAGTGCCTTGCTGGGCTCCTCAGTGAAGAGCTTGGCAGCACGGCGCAGTGACTTCGAGATAGCATTCACAGACTCCTGTTTGGGAACTCTCCATGGAAGCATGGGCCAACATGACAAACTCCCCTTGCTCCATTTCTTGTACCCATAGGTGGCACATCAAACTGGATGTGCCGTGGTCAAATCTCCTAAATTGGTGTCCCTACAAGGATCCTTTGGAGCGTTGAATGACCTTCCCTCTACAGGGACACAACTCCAGTTTTGACCATACATGTCCCACAACAGGATCAAGGACAAACTCGGGCCATGATCAAGCAAGTCTTGCCTAGAAATGCATAAAAGCAAATGCATAAGATTCTCTGGCGCTCCTCCTCGATCACTGCCTCAACAGTCATCTCCTTCTCTGTCCAAAGACCGTTGACACCATCCTGTGCAAAGCACTACTGTAGAGAGTAAAGAAGTTCCACTGTAAGTTTCCACCTCCACGAAATGCAGAAATTGACATACGTGTTCGTAGACTTCCTTCCTTCTTTTCTTCTGTCATCAATGCGCCTCCACCGTGTCTTTCAGGCCACCGGTTGGGGCCACAATAGGCAAGGTGCCTAGTCGCATCGCTTCCATCTGCACAAGGCCACAAGGTTCCCACCTGCCATAGCCATCCGGTGACATCGTATCCAAATATGTATATTATATACTATATAACTATATATCATATATATATATAGTCCACCGACCACATGTTTTTTCAACATCTTGATAAAGAACATCACACAGAATACAAAATGGATCCAAATGGTAGACTTACAAAGACTTATACCGATGAGTTCTGGTCTCAGAAAAGAGCCTGGAAGGAAGCAAGGTATAGTCGCAGCCCGCCAGGAGGGCATAACGCTCAGGACCCATCCAGCCCGCGTAGAAGAACTTGTCGGGGAACTTCTTCTCCACTGCCTTGTCGCATGAATGTTTCTTGAAGCAATGCCTCTGTGGCCCTTCAGTATCAATATATTAATATATATATACATTAATTGATATATACTTATTGTTATACTTTTTTGATCTTTTGTTCATAGTTAACCTCACCATGCCTTGGTCTGCGCCACCAAATCAGCACGTCCGGCTCCCACAATGACGACCTGCATCTCGGTGTCCTCGCAACAAACAAAGGTGCCAAAGAACTGGAAAGCCACAAGAATCCAAGGCTCTGATGATGAGCATTACTACATTGCGGGCTTGTGCTATTCTGATGATGTGCATTCTGAATAGATACC
>CAXAMN010016335.1:340811-375621 GCA_963970005.1 Durusdinium trenchii | reverse complement strand
GAAGGAGCAGACATGCTTCCTGATCTCCAGATCTGAAAAGCGCTGCTATTTGTTTGCTTGAGAGACACTAGCAGCGGCAGCGGCCGTTGTTGGAGTATGCAAAACAAAAGCAAAAACAACAAACTGACACCATCCCTTTGTGCTAATTGGTGCAAAGCAAAGTCTGGCATCTGGATTCATGTGGGCACACTTTTGACTGCAAGAGGCCAAGCAAAAACACCAAAGCTGATGGCTGTCCTTGTCGACAGCTGGCAGCTTTGTGTGTCACCTGCATGCTGCTCTTGCACAACACATCGCAACTGAAAAACACTTGTCCGGTGCAGTTTGGTTCCGGCAGTCTGACTAGTCTTGCTGGTCCGGCGTTGCGCGCGCGCGCGCGTTTGGCAAACTTCCACGGGCAAGGCACCTGGCTTCCCCCGGCCTGGCTTCCGGCCATGAAGACCTGATCAAACCGTGTAAGCCAGGCTG
This sequence comes from Durusdinium trenchii, assembly GCA_963970005.1. Lineage (NCBI taxonomy): Eukaryota > Dinophyceae > Suessiales > Symbiodiniaceae > Durusdinium > Durusdinium trenchii. The sequence goes on along the minus strand of CAXAMN010016335.1, from coordinate 375,153 downwards.
GAACACAAATATGCAAATCGTGTCCAGCAATGAGCAATCCCTGTGATTTGGGGATGCGATAAAGGCTGAATGCAGGTTCTTGCCATCAAAACCAAAGGATTTCTTCCTCTGTGATCTTAAACTGATCTAATCTATGGCATGCGATGGCTATATCTTTTTTTGAAGGCAAATAAAGGCTACAAAGAGCAGTTGGCTTGTTTACCTCCAATCACACAAACATAGTGTCCACATCCACCATCACTGACCCAGCACCACCCTCGGCCTGCCTCCCTCCACTTTGGGAAGTCGCAAAATGATGCGAGGCAAAAGTTGAAAAAGGTGAAACGTGCCAGTGCTTATGCATGAGGAAGAGCGGCTCGGCGATGAGCTTGTTTTGAATGATTTTGTTGCAATTTCGAAGCAATATAATATATATATATATATTTACCGGCACTTCTGTCGAATAATTAAGATTCATTGCCAAATCTGTACAGTAAAGCTGTGGCTGGCGTGGTCCACACCTTTTCAGTCTGACACCCAAAATGAGACAATGCCATGGCTTCAGCGAGGCCAACGACATACCATCGATGTTCATTTGGAGCAAACTGTTGTTCAAACATCCTGATTGAAAGGAGCTATCCCCGTCCCAAACATCTATCTAAAAGTGATGACGACTCTGATTTACAGGACTCGTGGAATGACCAACAAATCAGTAAGTTGCTCTCAGATTCCAACGTCTTCCAAAACCGAGCATTCGGTTGTGGGATTTGCTGGTCACGCTGGTCCTGGTCGCTGTCGATGTATCGCGTAGAAAAAGGCATCCAAATGCTCCAAATGCATCCAAAGGGCTAAGTGGTGTGACTGTTCCAGTTTGTGCTTTCATTCCGTTGTTTTCTCTTCGAAGTCCAGGCGTCCCTCCCAGCCTTTAGCAGACTTGTTTGTCTACCTCCAGGGTGACCGTGGCTTGACCGCCACATAAAGGTAGCACATCCGTCGCACCCAGCTCTTGAAAGACTGCCTGCACCAAATCAGGCAGTCTTGTGTCACACGCATCGCCAGTCTTGGTCACCGATGACATCTATATTAAGTCACAAAGACAGGGAAGGAGATCCGGAGATAGCAGCATCCAGTAACTTAGTTGTAAAGAGAAGTTGAGCAGCATCCAGTGTCCTTCTGCATGCACAAACACATTAGGACTTGAAAGAATGCCCTCTGAAGCTTTTGGGAAAGAGGTAGTTGCAAGATGTTGCAAGCAGCTTTCACTGACGTGTTCTAAGAATTTGGCGGCCTTTTCGTTCTGTTGGCTCAATTGCTGGTCAAAAAGCGACTCCAAAAGGATTTGCTCAATTCTTACCACCCGAAACCAACACGAGCGCTGCGTCCGTGTCCAGTTACCTCGTATTGGAGCGCTGCGTTCGTCCAAGTGAACTCCTGCGACGCTGCCATTGCTGCCTTCTTCATGTCCACCACCTCCGACATCGATGATCCGATGACGATCCGAAGTGACTCGGTGCATATCATAAATTATTGTGAGTGCTTGTCACAATCTATGAGTCTCAAATATGATCAGCAAACATTATATATTGTAAGGGATATCAACAATGCACACACTGCCTCAAATAAACTCAAATGTATATATATATATAGTAAACTATCAGGATCTCCAGTATTCTCCAGTAATGTCTTGATGTATCCGGCAGTTGGCAGTAAAAAACAAGTGGTGCACAGTGTCTAACAAATCAAGCCATGCTTAATATATAAACGTGTTTCTCTGCAACAAACGGCAGTGGGTTGCAGAGCCTTTGGAGGGTTCTCGCGGAAGAGCTTCACGGCATGCTGAAGCGTGTTGGAAAGCGAGTCCACCGAAGCCTGCAACATGATCTTCTTGTCAATCCGGCAACTACATGTGGCAACTCAAAAGAGTGGAGTAGAGAGGAGTAGAGATGAGTAGAGCCTTTTGCAAGAAAGTGACAGGGACACGATGCGAAAATCAAACATCGAACACTTACACTATTTAGCGGGACTGAAACTGCACGCATCCCGGCCTGATCTGCTATTGCCTCAATGGTCATCTCTTTATCGGTCCAAAGGCCATTCACTCCGTCCTGCAAATGAGTCAGTCCAGTGATTCAGTGTGATTCTATATGGGACGTGATGTGACACAGGCAATATGTCAAAAACGCAATGCAACACCAGTGACATGCTTGCGCCACCACAGGTGGCTTTTTGTAAGGTTTGTTATGTCCAAATTTGACATTTCCAAGGGCGACGTTGACCCTTAGGAACGGGCCATGCACCAAGATTCTGTTTGCATTAATCTATTAATCAACAGAAAAGCATCACCATTTAATTTCAGGGTGAGTTTTATCAACAAAAGTCTCTCACTCTTTCCGGTCTCCCAAAAGAGTTACTTCAAATCCAATCCTCCACGGTGTCTTTGAGGCCGCCGGTGGGCGCTACGATGGGCAAGGTGCCCAAGCCTCGGATCCGAGACGATGTGTGGCGCACCGAGGCATCTTCTCGCAACAAGTGATCAACATCCAACAAGTGAACGGAAGAAACGAATTCAACCCCCCGAAAAGAATGCGAATTCTGCTGAGGGACGCATCGCTTCCATTTGCACCAAACCACAAGGCTCCCACCTCACGTTGATCCAATGAGGCTGAATCCCTCGTGTCACGAACGACCACAATGGTCTTGCTGGTCCTAAATGATCGAGCCCTCCAAGAAGTGTGCTAGAGATCCCAATCGTGGAACATCTGGAGATTCGTATGGCGCTCGAACTGCCCGAGCCGTTTCCACGATGCCTGGATGGCAAGAGCGTGTAGTCACAGGCAGCCAGCAGTGCGTAGCGTTCTGGGCCCATCCAGCCTGGCAGAAAACAGTGGGCTGACTGCTGTGACTGGTGTGTTGCAAGGACCGTAAGGATGTCACATATTTGATCTAACCTTCGATGTTGTCCTGCCTTTTCTAACCCATGAGCTGGATTCAACCCATGAGCTGGTGCCAGGTCCCCGAGACTAGCTCGGTCCCCGCGACGATTCGCCCACCTGCGTAAAAGATCTTGCTTGGATGCTTCTTTTCCAAGGCTTTTGTCCTCAATGCGACAACTCCAAGCGACGGAACTCAGAACAGCAAGCAACGCTCGTCCATGAACTGGGTGTCTGAGCACTCTCTGGCATCCAACCCACTAGCAACGGCCGGAGGCCATAGGCCATAGCGATGGCCTCCAAGCTACTAGCAATGGCCTCCAAGCTAGTAGTATCTTGTAGTAGAGTCACAAAGTTTGCCAACCCCCAAGAACTCCCCCAAGACATTCTGCTTGGTCGTGTTTGCACAAGCACTTTGGCTACCCCACTGTTGGACCAGGTCTGCACGACCTGCGCCCACGACAACCATCTGCATCTCTGTGTCTGGCAAGATCTTGGTCAATGCATCCTTGGGAAGAGAATGGAAGACAAATGAAGACAAAAGGCCCAGCCATGACCAGGGCTGGGCGGCTGGTCGTGATCCAGGATTCAAATCAATTTTGGTTTTGTAGAATTCCCCTGCTGCTGACGAGCATCACGTTTACAAGGTGTGCTTTGCATTTATGAAATTGCCTCTGTCCTCCCTGTGGTGGTGTGACCCCACCGAGAGAACTATGACAAAGCATCCTGAAATGGGAACAGTCACAGCACTAAACAAAGCCTTCTGAAACAATGCAAGCATCCAGCAAAATGTCGTAGCCTTTCTGAGCATCAAGCCTATCTTGGCTTCATTTCCAGCAAACACAACAATGGGTTCGCTCTGATCAATCTCCATGTCTGTAGAGATTTGTCGAGTTGCCTTTTCCAGGCTCGGACGGCACATGTGCTGCCTATCTTTGGGGCTCCGTGGCCACCAAGTGTTCCCCCTCCACGCCACCACTCTATTCCATTCAAATTCAATATCTTGATGATGCATAGCCACTACAGTAAATGTGCCGTCCGAGCTCTTTCTTTGGCCGGGTGGGAATAAATGTTCCGATCTTTGTCTGAGTCAAGCATCAGCCAAACTCAAGTGTGAGGCATGTTATCATGTGATTATGATATCCATTGGCATCAAACGCAAATACATAGGGAGAGGTGTAGTAACAAGGAACGGCCATGAAAACGAGGCCTGCTGAAACCTGAAGACACCCAATCCTCCGTAGCTTCAACCAAGTTACTCGAGACCTGACTCGAGTTGGAGTGATGCTACGAAGTATTGCCAAGACCCCACCAGTTGGTTGTCGGGCCTGTTTGGGAGCCAGCTTTTATTTTGATTGATTTGAACACACCGTCCGTTCTGTGCCCCAGCCGTCCGTTCTGTGCCCCGCCCGTCCGTTCTGTGCCCCAAACGTCCGTTCTGTGTGCCTTCCAATAAAACACATCAATGGACCACTCGATGAAGGCAAACCGTTTTGCGCACGGTAGGCCATCTGCGCCAGTCGGACGGGCATAATGGAAGACATAATATGGAAACGGGTCTTTCCTGACCAATGGAAACATATGGTGTTGGACGTGTTGGAGTTCTTTGCTACAAAGTTTGGACAAAGCAGCGCGGGGGGCTATTTACATCTACTTTTGATTGACGCATTGATCAACTGATAAGTTGCATCTCTCCCCCGATCTTTTCTTTAGCTTGATTTGTGTCTGAAGCCTTCGCTTCTATCGGGTCTGTAACAACGGCTGTTTTTCTTTTCGTTTTTTTAAGGAAGGGAGCCGGTCAATGTGTCCGTGTATTTAATATGCTTATTTATATACCTGTTGTTTCACAAATGGGGTGTACTCCCCAGTAGAAAGAAGCAACCACTGGCTGGGGGATGTTCATCTTGCGACGCACAGGACGTGTCCCCGGCCAAGCCTTCAGCTCGGACTTGGCAGAATCACAGGTGTCTGCCTCAGCCGGTTCAAGTTGAGCAAAGCTCAGGTCGATGTGTGTTACTTATAGTATACCAAATGTTGGCACAACCAACATCTTTACATTCAATAATCTGAGATAGTTCACCTGTCTATAAAGATCGAGTGATTGGGTGACTACACGACCACTTGTCACAAGGTTCATAAGTTTGCTCATCAAATGGAACAACATAGTTCGCACGTCACCACACACAACCTTCACGGCACTAGTTTGAGGCTTCTGGCACTGTACATTCCACAGGTCATCATAGTCTTCATAACCTCGGCTCAACGTCGTCAATGTGCCTAACATTCAATCGCCGGTCTTTTTTTCTTCACTCTATGCTTCTAGGGCGCGAAGTTGTTGTCGCTTGGCGATACACCTTCTTTGATTCCATTCAGGATTCCTGGTCACAAGGAAATCACTCAACAAATTACCAGAAAACGCAGAAAAGCTGGAGAATTGCATTTTGAGGGAAACAGTTTAATGACAAGGGTCTGTAGGAGTCTAGACAGTGGTGAATGCACTCCCTACTACGAGTAATTAGAAGTGTCCGCAGTGGTTCACGAGATTCATTGCAATTTGCTTGGATCAGTTCCCTCCTGATAATATATCAACTCTACTAGGATCTACTAGGGTTGTTTTATTGCTGCGTAGATGTCTGAGGACAATATCATTCATGCAACCGACCGGACGGCCGCAACCGAGTCTCCTGTGCACCTGGCCAGGTGAAAGAGTGCCTGCAAATGCCATGGCATGTCTCACACGCAACTTACGACATCCTGGCATTCCCCATCGACAGAGAAAACATGAGAAAAAAAGAGACAACATCCTGGAAGGCACGATGACATTCGGACAAAAAAACAACATGGTCATTTAACCTGCGATTGGAAAGAACTAGATCAATGATCAAAGCATTGTTGGCCACACCTCAAACTAGTAACAAGTGCATCACTACTAGTAACAAGGGCATTACTACTAGTAACAAGTACAAGGGCATTACTACTAGTAACAAGGGCATTGCTACTAGTAGCAAGAAGCTACTAGTAGAAACGAAGGATGTTCTAAATGACTCATGCTCTCGCCTCCAGTTCGGCGCCCTTCTCTGGGTTGTTTACGCACTCGCGCGCATAAGTCGGAGACACCGTGATTGCCTAGGATGGAACTTGAACCGTCATGTCAATGTGGTATTCCCAAGATGAGCGGCACGCCACACGATCAAATGCAACATTAATACCGCTGCAAAAGTCCGATCTCTCTCTCTCTCTATGTACTTATATATATATATATAGTGAGTGTGCAACACAAGCTAGAATGAACACTCTGAATACCTCTGAATAGTTGTGCAACTGTGAGTGCTTCAACAACTCTAGAGATGATGTTCTTATAGAATACGTCTATCAATCAACAAAACTTCTCCGGACATGAAACACGTCGTCGACCGTCCGTTCATGCCAGCTTTGTGGCTCTGTCAGAGTATCGAAGACCCGCTGACATCGTGTTGATGCAGGAGACCTGCAGGGACACGTTGGTTCCCAGTTCATGCCAGGTGGGAACAGTTCGATGGTGTGAAGTCCCAGGTCTAAGTTGTAAAGATCTTTATCATTGTTCATCCCCTGAATCTGGGCGAAATTGGTTGGTAAATACTATCTAATGGCATGTCAACATAGTGCTCCCACACGTAGCCGCTGTCAATCATTCTACACAATGTTCTGCATTGATACATTGATACGTTATTCTCTAAGCCTCTAAGCACGCTGAGACACTACTGGTTGCCAATTCCAATCCCAAAAACACATTACACTGAAAATGGATGTAAACAAACGACAACAAAAATGATATAAGCTGAAAGTGTTCAATCAACAGAATTTCAAACCACGAGACAATGCAAGACATGGGTTGTTCAACGAGCCCTGCCTTCTCATTGTACTTGCCAATGCGCAAAGGCATCTTGAAAGTAATGCTGTCGAGGTAGCGGTCTGGGACCCCCAAGATGCTGGCCAGTCCTCACGTGGCTTCAGATCTAAACAGCTCAACACCTTTGGGAGCTCTAAGAAGCTGAACACAGAATTTTCCAGGTCAAATTGTTACTACCGGTAATGCCGTTGTTACTTATAGCAATTCCCTTGTTACTAGTAGCTTCTTGCTACTGCTAGTATAATGCCCTTAGCTAGTTACTAGTAGCTTCTTGCTACTAGTCGCAGCAAACTCATGTCTGTTCTTGATGAGGATGTCTTGAAGGAGCTTGCAAAAAGAGAGCATCAAAACCCAGGGTTTGCAGTCTACCGTACAAGCCCGAAGCAAATGGCACAGTAAGAGCAAGCACATCATGTTTTGTTTGACGGCAGCATGCAAGATCCCCCTTGCGGCTCCTTCTTCCCTTGGGAAACGCCCCTGAAACACTGCATTGTGGCACAAGAAGACGGTCTTGGTGTTGTTCCATTTGCCTGACACAACAAACGCGATAGCAATCATGGCAGCATGCTTGAGAATGATGCAAGTGCTGCTGAAGTTGTTCTGTGTAAGGTCATAGACTGCATGGCAGCTAAGTTGGCTCATGCGATCAAACGGAAGCTTGCCTGGCTGAACAGACTTCTCTGCATGGATCAGCATGGGCACCAAAGCACTGTGCCAGTCATTTGCCACTACCACGCAGTTGCCACCATACCTTAGGTTATCTTGGCGGCACAAAAAACTGTTGTCAGCGACTGTGACCTCACAGACAACGCCTATTTCACCATCCAGCTGCAAGGGCCAGAAGCAACCGGCACAAATGAGCTCAACAATGATTGACTAGTACTGCATATCTGTGTGATCTAAAGGAAGGAGTTATGTCAAGGTGACACGGCATCTGCAGCGGATTCTGAGTTGGCGGCGCTGCTCCTCCCAATGCCAACTCCTGGCAAAGCGGCGATTTGCTAAGTTGTCCACACAAGACAATAAACAAAAAATCCACCAAAGTTAATGCGATCAAATGTCTGATGTTTGCTTCTGTCGTGAAACACTTCTACATGCAACCTGTCGCATCTCTCGCTAAGCAAAAGACATCAACACAAAGTGGAGTGTGACAAGACTACTTCACTGGCCTGAATGGCTTTCAGGGAAGCTTTGCAGAAATAGGCAAAGCGTGCCTGATTGTCTGCAAAGTCCTGGTCAACTCAGGGCCTAGACCACGTGGATGTTCAATCAACTTAGACCGAGGCATCCGCACCTCTTGAATGCTCTGCACTTAGACTGAGGCTCCATGACAATTTAGGTGAAAAACAAAAGCAAACTCTATGCATCAATTGTTGGCAACCAAGCTTTCCTGAAAACCCACACTGTGCTTCCAGCATATCTGGTACCCTCAGGCTAGGAGAGTCGGGGAGAATGGTGCAGAACAAAGAGTACTTTGGATGAGACTTGGAGTGTGTGTGTGCTTCTCTCATGTTTGCTCACATGCTGAATCATGCTTGGTGACCCAAGGGAGCTACGATGCCCGCAGTTTTGGCCTATACAACCTGCGTCAATATGACCATAGAAAAGCAAAGTACACCTTTGCTTACACCACATGATCCCCAAAGGTTCTCGCTCTGGTGAAGAGCTTTGAACATGCATGGAGTGGCAATAGCCCGTCCTTCCCCCATTCGGGGCCATAGAGCTTGGCACCTGACGAATGGCCAACGAGAGCTCCAGAGCTTGGCTCTTTTTCTTGGAAAGGAGAGGTGAGCCAAATCAATATTGCGCAACAGCCCCCCCAAAAAGGTGCTTGTCAAAATGACAACCGGCAAGGATGGGGGACAATACTTAGTCGATGCTTCCTAAAACGTCCCACATCCCCTATAAACATTCTAATGTTGATTCTGATACATGTTGCATCTTTGCCACACGGCAATAACTATAACATTATGATGTGACAGCCGCAAGCAGCACTGCAGCACAGAAACCACTAATGGCCTGTTGAAAGAAATTTTGCATGTCCCCTCTTCCAAACACGACGTCGTGTTCTGCCACAATCGTCTTGCCCTTATGAAAAAGGATATGTAAGAGTCGAAAAGACAAGAATCTCTTGTCGAAACTATATAAAAGCCATCGGCAGTGCCATCGGCAAACGAAGTGCAAAAGGCCTGTCATGCCATCCACCCTCTCCAAGAATGTGGGATGATCCACAAAGACATAGTCCACCTGGCAGCAAATGTGGATTCAAAACCAAGATTGGGCCACTTTGCTCTTCTGAAAATGGCAATACCACTCCTGTAAGGTTTGGTTAGAAATGCCTGTGTAGATCAGATCTGCGAATCCAAATCCTGAGGACCCCACAGTACCAACCAAGGAACAAAATACTCAAACCAATATGTGTTTATTTTCCAACAGCTGCTGAAACACAACACACAGGTGAAGCAGTTGTGGCCAATTCTCAGAGAGGACCCCACAAACCGGAGCTGTACCAATTCTCAAAGAAGGCTGAAGGCTGGCCTTTATCTTTCAATTCATTTCAAGCTGAACCTCGGACACTTCGCGAATGGGCCGTTGACAACCCGCCTTCTGCTTGTGAGCGTGGAAGAAGTGGACGGACTCCTGCAAAGGAGACTCCACTCGGATGCGATTTCGCTCAGGCTAAGGTCGACTTGGCCAAACATGAGTTTTTGTTGGTCGACGTGCGACTTCGGAAACGCTATACGTTTGTAGTTGATTCATTTTACTCAGCGGGCCTGAGCTCCGGTAGTGTTCCCTAAGTGCCCAAATAAACATCAGAGCACCATGGAGGTAGTACACCCTGGCTGCTGTACCCAACCAAGGTGGCTCAGCCAGCCCAGCGCCTGCTTGCCGCCCATGGGTACTGAGCTCCAATAGCTGGTATCCCACCCTTCTGCATATTGGTCATAACCTCAGAGGCAAACGCTCCGGAATCGACTGGAGCTGTTGTGCTGCTGGAGCTTGGAGCCGACCGGAGATAACATCAGTATAGTATATAACTATACTATATAAAGTTGATGTGAATTTCCCACTTATGGTCTATCTGTGGGCTTATGGGTGTAAAAAGTGGATTGACCATTGACCAAGGCACAGCCCCACCAGACCATACCAGACCAGCCCTCTGGGCAGCCCTCCGGGCCCTCGAGCGAGGGGAAACCACCATGACTCGATGGCCCAAAGCTGCCAATGCGATTGGTAGACCGTCCATTGCCTCTCCAAGTCCTGTGAATAGCACCGACATCTGGGATAAAGTTGAGTTCTTTAGCCTGCATAAAGTTAATGAACAAGTTAGAGACTTGATCATTTAAGGCTGAACATTTAGTTCAATTAGTTTCTTTAGTTGAATCATTTAAAAGATTGAACTTGTTATAACTCCTTTGGCACGGCACAACCCGGTTTTGCAAAGCAGCAGCGCTTACTTATAACTCCGTCTATGTTGCCAGTTGTGGAGAGGTCCTCCGGTCTTTGAGAATGGAGCCACCTCACTGGTGACAAACACGATCCTCAGAAGTCTCAGGTGGTGGAGAAGCAGAATGTTTATCTTTTTTACTTGTATTTGGTGATACATCGGTCAAATTGCATGCCTACCTTGCCAGTAGTTTTTTGGATGGCTCATATCAAGTCGCAGCGGTCTGCTATTATCTTCTAAGATTCCAGCGGCAGTGCTCTGAGCCAAGACTCTGATACTTCTTGCTGATGGGAGCACGAAGCTTGCCCCCCCGCATTTGAGACCGCCGGGGATCGTCCCTGCACAGCATTCGCCGCATCATGAGTGCCATGGGACATCATCAAACTCATGAGACTCATTGAACCTAGAAACAAGACCGCTTCGATACCGAGGATTGACCGCTTTCGACCGAGGACTGCCCATTCTTCATCATTCTTCCCCTTCTGGAAGGCTCTGGGAATGGATGGCCAAATGGATGAGTCCGAAGAGGGGAACTATATATCGGAAGAATGGAAAGGACAGAACAAACAAATACATGGCGACTCCTGTCATCCGTGGCGAACCCTCCGCCTCGGCCATGGCACGCCCCACAGCTGCTGCGGCTGGGCCAAGCTTGGGAGCCTCACCCGGCAGCACATTGGCAGCAGCCTGGGCGGTTCGGTCGTCTTGCGTGGCCAATTGGTCAGGATCATTTTGGACCTTTGCCGTGATTTTGGTGATGGGATCTGATCTGTCCAATCTTTTTTGAGCTTGAAAACTATGTCCATCAACTTGATCCTCAAAGCACGAGTTCGCCAACAAAAAGTTTACATTGGGTAGCAATGCTATGCTTCACTTTAGGGCTTCATGACACTGCAAGTAGTGGAACTGGCATGTGTGAATGGCGCCAGTTCCACTACTCTTTGCACGACTGCAGCAGGACATCCATGCACGCACCCCTTTGTTTCAGTGGACCATGATGGCCTGAGCATAGCCACGGGCTGGACCCACTGCACTGGCCGTGCTCCCAACAACACCGCCAGGCTGAGGTTTGCCAGAGACGATGTTCAGAACCTGCAATGCATGCAGCTATGCCGCTAGGTCCCAATATCAATGTCAAAATCAAACATAAACTTTCCATCTCAGTCTACTCCCTCATGCAGCGTGCAAGAATGAAATCATTCAGCTCATCTTCTCGACCGAGATCACCCACTTCCCAACCTGTCGTGGTGCAGGTCCCGTTGCAGCTGCAGTGCTCGGAGGACCACCCATGGATTTGGCCGAGGCGGTCACATGGCGACCAGGTGGCACCATATTAGCCTTGGCCTTTGCCTCCAAAGGACACGGCACATCGTGCAAAGGTGCCCCAACCATCCCAATGTATCCCAAGCTAAGAATGTCACAACTATGAAGAATCATTCAGTTTGTTCTTCTTTCAGTAGTGCTAGGACTGCTTGTCAGCAATGTGCATATCATCTTGGGTGGAGTATTCCATACTCTTCTTCTGTCAGGGTGGAACACAAGCCTTTGAAACGGCTCAAGTGACTTCTCCGTTTTCTCAAGCAAGCTTCTCTCCTGGGCCCTAATGAGTGGGCCGGCCACGCCTTGGGTGCAGGTGCTTCAGCCTTTGCTTGGATGCCTAGAGTGGTGCTGGTGGCGAGCGTCGCGAGGTTGGCAGCTGAACAACGGAAGCTGGTTGTCATGAGAAAGAAAAAGGTGTTCTTCTTTGTTTGTTCCTTTGTTCATCTTTCTTTTTGTCAATAATTAGATACTGCATAGACTGAAGACAGGCTAGTCTGACTGGCGGCCTTCAACCGGCTGTAAGTGCTTGTTTAGGCATGAATAGATGCCCACTCGATACGATGATCCCAATTATATTCAAAAATAAACACAGAACATTTGAATGCCCCAATCGAAAAACTTCACGACATGTCACTGTATTGTGGAACTGCTTTCCATGTCGCACGCCAGGAAAAAAAACACTGGTTTGGAGTGACTGGAGTGTGTGATGCTTTCCTCGTTCATTGGTCTGGAATAGCTGCACAGATCCCACAAAAAGCTATATAGCTTTATTAAGAAAGAGGTCAAACATGCTGCGACAAAAACTCCCAAGCTTGAGCCTCTCGTGATACCACTTGACACGGGTGCCTCAGCAGAAGGTCAGGGTGATTTTGGTGTCAACCCTGACTCAGCATTCCTGCATGGAGGAAGTATGAGGAATTTGAAGCAATCGAACTGGAAACGAACGACCTTTCACTGTTCCTTCCTTCTTAGACTTAGACTTCAGCGTACAAGGCCTGCAGAACAGAAGAATACACCAGATCGGTCCTCAAAGCATTGACAAGATCGGGTGTGGCCCAGGGGCTGTCATCGGTGATGAAGCCGGCGGTGTTGGAGCAGCAGACTGGCCAGACTGGCGGAAGGATGATCGGATGCGGAGAGTGACAGACGGTGGAGGAGAAATGTGGGAAAACTCCAATACCTAAATACATAAATGAGGAGTTTGTTGCCTACCAGCACAAAGCATACATAAATACAGTTTCCATTACTCCCTACCAGCACAAAGCACAGTAATAGGGATCTTTGACATGTTCCATCGTCCTCCTACATAGCGCGCCGCGAAGCCTGCCTGAGGTGTCGAGGGTGAGAATGAGGAGGCACCCGAGGCGGCTTTTGGACCGGCAGCTTGGCTGGGTCCTGTCGCCTGGGAGAAAGAAAACATCTTTTGGAAACAAGTATAATCATTTATCCTATTTTGTCCTCCTTTGTCCTAATTAACCTTCAATGGTTTTGTCCTTTCTCCTTTTCTATCCTTTTCTTCATCTGGCAACCCGGTGAGTCCGCTCGAGGAAACACCATGTATAGAAATGTGCTTGAGAATGAGGACTCTGCTCTTGATCTTTTGAACATCCAATCATGTGAGCATCTGCTAAAACGTACTGTCAAGTAGAGGACGTGATTCAGAAAGGTTATCGCTTCACCTTTGCAGGTCTACGGTCTAAGCCACAATGTCAGCATAGCTGAACATATCAAAAAGCTGCGGGGGGGGGGGGGTAAGGTTGTCGCTTGAGAGGGGGTCCTATCGCTTTTGTAGGCTTTAGCCAAATGCCTGAAATTCATGACCGCTCTTTCCTAAATGAGTCATCGCATGCTTTGGCGCTTGCTCAATGTGAATGCCTCCATGTTCGTTGTCGTTTTCAGTACTGACATGAAAGTATGAACATGTCAATCTGCCATGCTGCTGGAGTCGACATGGCCAGGCCTAGGCGGCAAAGCGCGGGGAACCTACCCTGTGATGAGTGGATCACAGGGAACCAGTAGCCCGCAATCATGGTGCTAAACGTCTGCCAACGGTTGGTGATGTCCCATATACATTCGCATGTTAAAATCTTAAAAGAAACCGTTATCCCAAAATCGAAAGCAGTCTGGAATGAAAGTGACCTTGTGAAGCAAGAACCATAAATCTATGGCCCTCAAGGTGAATGTTGTTTCCAACCATATCAGAAGCAATACATAAGAATCTATCATAAGATCGAATAAGAATACAGTATATCAGTATACAGTGTGTTTCCACTTTGTAAGAAAAGCAACAGCACATGCAACGTACTGTTTAGTGGCCTCACAACTCAAAGCTGTCTAGGATTCTAAAGCCTCGTCATATTCAAGACTGCAATATTTAGCAGCCAACACAAACACAATTGCTGCTAAAGCTTTTCAGCAGTATGTTGCAGCGTCTGATGAGTCTTCCGAACCCGCCCTTTGAAACCAAGCAGCGATGTGGTAGAATGACGGGCAGCAAGAGCTTAAATAGCTTAAACAGCTGCAAGTGAATATAAATATATAGCCAATACATAAGCCAAGGTGTTTGTATAACGAAGCGACTGACTGATTATGTGATATAAAGGTTCTGGTAAAGAAATATACTGCAAAAATAGCCCTCCGAAGCTTGTCGTACAGCTGGATTTCTTTACCAATTTGTCTAGACAAGGAGATAGGACAAGTGAACTCGCACTCTAATGCTACTCCGAAAGTTGAAAGCAAGAAGCACCTCCCCTGCGCGTGTGGCTAGACCCATGGCAGCATCCCATGCCTGGCGGCACCAAATGCACACCAAATACAGTGCGAAGCAAACCAAGTGCCTGTGGCTGAAATCGCAGTCGATGGCAAGGTCCCCCTTTCAGAGCCATGCCATCTGGACGAAGCACCCGTTACTAGCAGTTAGGTTCAAAGCGACTGACGTACTGAAGTTGTTTGTTCCAAGCTTGTTGGAACAAACATCTCTGATTCTCAGACCATGCATAAATGCTGTTGCAATATCATGTAATTGAATTGCAAAGCAGTTTCAACAACAAAACAAGTTTCTTCGGTCTCCATGCAAACATCAGCGGGGCCACCTCAGCAGCTGCTAGGTAGTGCTTCAATGGCTCTGCATTGTGATCAACCTTGAGAGCTCAAACCAAGCAGGGTTTCTGATTTCTGGTCAAACAACAAGCCCACCTCTTCTGAGGTGAACAGCAGCCATGTACTCACAAATACTAATATCATAGAATTCAAATACTCACATATATCCAATGATCATGCTGATCTCCCCAGGTGCAGCGAATCGGACATCGCCAGGCTGTCGGACATCACCGCAGGAAGGACATTGGCGCTCCTTCAGTTTCTTGGCACATGGGAAGCACACGCTAGCCTCGGTGTTTGTCACGACCCGACCATCTGGTGAGCCGGCGGTGGTACTTTCTGGCAGGTGGCTATCAGTGTGGTGTGATTCATCAAGAAGAAGGACAGGACATCCAGTCATGGCCATCTCTGCTCTCTGGCTAGCTCCCTCCGTCTTTGTCCCTCTGCCTCTCTCTCTGTCTCTCTGTCTCTCTCTCCCTCCTTCCTCACACAGCCTACCAATGTCAAATTTCAGGGTCCGGCAAAGCACTCGGGGCAAACGTGGTTTGTAGCCTCTCACACTGCTCAACGACTGTAGCTGGTACACTGCTCAAAAGTCTAGGTCCCGGCAGTGGAGTTGTGGAAAGTAGTTGAGTCTACTTCGCCCATGGGCCTGTGGGCATGTATTGTTCAAGACCTTTCCCCCATCAATGTCATCGTCTGTCGCATGTCCAAGCGACCAAGCTCTTTCACCTGTCTCATCACAAACCAATTCGCTCAGCTGCGAACTCCAGCTGGAGTGTCACACACGCAGCAGGCCTCTGCAACCCAGGAATCTCCAATCTAAGCATACAACCCTCATGCTTATCAAGCTATCATCGCACTTTGCTTGCAAGTTCAGGGCTATATTGCTATGCTTGCAAGCGTCCCGAGCTATTGAACAATTATATACTTGGCTTGATTACATACAACTCACAATTAATTTAGAGAACCACCCTCAAGCGCATGATTTAACACGCGCTGCAATATCAATATCAACAAAGTGCGACTGTTCATTCAATAGGTTTAAATTGTATACAGTAATCTGTGTTGCGCATTTAACGCCCTTCAACCATTAGTCTCGTGACACCTTCGTCAACTATAGGTCATTTTAGCTCCCGAACACTGCTGCGCTTGCGCTGCTCCTCTGTGACAGGCCTGCAGAGATGGTCATTTGGAGCACTTGGACATTTGGTCCATTTGGTGTACAGCAATGGAAGCTTGCCCAAGCTGTGCGCTTCTAAGCAGTCCAGCATGAAACGTGACAACATGTGGTAACATGTCCTGAGTTCTCTCAATATCCTGGGATGATGCGGATTGAAGCTGTGCTGGATCAAACCTGAACTCTGAATCCAACATGTACCGCGAGAATCATGACCTGCAGTGAAATTCGTAGACTCTTCTGCACCTGATGTGGCCCAAATCTATATCGACCACCGCATCGGCCCCAACCTGTGGCTGAAACACCCATGTTCCAGTGGCACCATGCCAGTCATTGCAAGATTGTAAGCTTCAATGCCAAACCTTTAAAACTTTGCAATTATATAGTCAAGAAAAACACATTATATTGACAATACAGTATATCCAAAATCAACTATGGTAAACTACACAACATTTATAGTATCTGTATCATACAAACAGTTGTAAATATAAAATACCTGATCATCCACTCGGCAGGTGCCTTGCCCAAGTTCTCAGCAACATTGCTGCCCACCTGCGTCAACATGGCGGAGTCCACGGTTCCCCCTGGTGTTTTGACTCACAGAATCCCGCACCCATGAAACAGAGTACGGTGCACAGGGTTCCCAGATGAGCACCAGAAGGTTGAAGGAAGGTTTCACCACAAAACATTGAGAAGGTTGCGGGGTCCAGCACCATGTATGAACATTGCACTCACACCTTCAGTGGTTTCGCAATGTTTTGCAGGATCACAACACCGGACACAGCGAAAGACGAAGTCCGATTTGGTTCTGGCCTCCAGCGCAGCTTTCCACGCAACACTTCCTGCCTGAAGAGCAGCCTGGAACCATTGATGATGTGACAGAACATGAGTACACAGTACATGATCACAATATGATTGGATCCAACTAGAAAGGAGTAAGCACCTTGAGATCCTTTTTGGAAGGTTCCCCAGCAGCACATCACCAAATATGACCACAAAAAAAACAAGTCACGAGCAGGGATGTGCACAGAATATCTGTGGGAGCCAACATGTGTGTTCTAATCTTGCTAAACTCATTGAATGGACTCTAGTAGTATGTATAGAGACTCAACAGAATCGCAGCAAAACATCTAAGATTGTATTACATCTAGACCCCCAATCGCCCTGGCTGGGTAGACTGGTCTCTTTTCTTTCTTCCAGGGGGTTGAACTGGGAGGTCTTCCTGTTTAAATCACCCATCTGGCCGGGCTGAAAACAAGATAGATGCTCATTGGTTGCAACCCGCCATTTGAGTATCAAGGTAGGTAGATGGTAGGATCCGGTGAATTCAACTGACATGTGATTGTGTGGTCCATCACAACTCCGTGTTTAACCAAGGGTCCTCGACCCAGCTAAGACTCGCTCTCCCTGCACCT
This sequence comes from Durusdinium trenchii, assembly GCA_963970005.1. Classification (NCBI taxonomy): domain Eukaryota; class Dinophyceae; order Suessiales; family Symbiodiniaceae; genus Durusdinium; species Durusdinium trenchii. Next base: position 357,893 of record CAXAMN010016335.1, on the reverse strand, counting down.
CGGCTCCCTTCTCTCGCTCTCCCACCATCCCGGACAACGGACAATGAGCAGCTTTTGCCCGACAAGCTGGGAGCACGGATAGAAGCTGGGAGCACGTTTTCCATGCACGTTTCGTAAGCAATCAGTCCGCAAGATTCATCCAGATTCGGTGTGTGGCATGAATGGATGTGATCAAATGTCTGAGCTTGACATATTGAGAGTCCATCCAAACGAGCATCTTGATGCTTCTTACACTGAGCAGGACTGCGTTTTTCAGGTTTCAGGAGGGCCTAGCGGCCTACTTCGTTTTCAAGGTTTGAACAACATACTTTCTAGGCCAGGTCCAATCCTGACTGAATTTGTCGTCTCTGGTTTTGGAGGTTGGTCAAAACAAAACTTGAAACAACACGGGCTTCCTCCAACCCAGGGGTTATATATCCGACTTGTCGTCAGGTTTGTTTTGGGTGTCCTTTTTGCCTTAGAATGATCCCCACACCGACACCTTTGTGAAAATCTTGTACCGTGCCGCACTTCCGTAAAGGATTCATGCAACAGCACATGTAAATGTATTCATCATTCATATATATATATATACACTCTACTCTTGAGAACAAAATGACGGTGTTGTTCCTAAGTCAATGGGGATTGTTCCAATTAGAAATCAGTTTGGCCATTGCCACTGCGGCAGGCAAGGGAAGCCATGCACAACTCCGGCAGTAAAACCCTAGAGTCGGCCTGGCCACAAAAACTAAATCGACACGCTCAATTCGAAACCTGCAAAATGGGTCAGCGCACAACAAGCTGGTCCGTCGAGGGCGCCAGAATTACCTGGTCCAGCCATCTCCACACCCTGGTGCATAACTTGTCTTGCCGGCAAATGCCTCATACTCATATCTGGTGTTTCACCTACGGCAAGCCGGCAAGCAAACATAAAATTCACTGCGAGCATGCACAGGAACCTTTGATCACTAGACTAGTGTGTTGCTGCACGATGCATCGCATAACTCCATGGTACTTTACCAGGAGACCTTGGGAGCTCATACTTCATGAAGGGGTACAGTATCTTTCGAGGAACCTCCTTTAAAGGTACAGGGCTATCAAGCAAGCAAAAACATAGAAAAACACATCAACAAAGCAACAACTACTAATCATCAACTCATCATTTGGCGGGCCTGCCTCGCAATAGTTGTTGTTACTTGTTGTTGAATATGTGCAGGTTCGGGATTCTCACATTTGGACGATTAGGCAGGTTGCAGGCACAAAGCCAAGAAACTTGCTAAGCAACTGGTCTGCTTGGTGGTAAAACATGATGCACATTAAACTCAGGCTGCGTTTGTCACACTAGCCGCAACTCACTCCCAAACCCTTCAAGACCCCCAAAAGCAAATGTGCCTTCTGGCATCCATCGATCAAGACCTTGAAAGCAAGCTCATCCACATCTCAAACGCTGGAAGCAGCCGTTTGGCATTGCCAAGAGCAGCTCCTACCCAGTCTTGCAAGAGAAACGGAGTCCTTGCCAACTCAACTCCAGGCGCCGTCGAGTGAGTGAATCCCCGTAACTGCATCACGTCTGGTTTTTGTTGAAATTTCATCAACCTATCACCCTGAAGCAACACGCTTAAGGTCAACTGGTAAGTATACCTCAAATACTATGGTCAATGGTCTCGTCTGAATCCCAATAAGGCAAAACCATTGATACTCTGTCCTAAGTTTGTCGTGCACTAGACCACATTGCGGGAACATCTTCCCAAAGAAGCAAATTCATTCTCAATCAAATATTTATATATATATAAATATGGATTGGGAACGTCCTCCTTGCAGGTCGGGTAAGGGAGTCCATTGACAACACGATGGTCGGCTTTGGTTCATCTCTCACCCAAGTCCGGATTAAGAAGCTCATGTCAGAATCCACTTTTCCGTGCACCCAACTGGCTGTTGGCCAGTTGTTTCTGCACGGTCTAAAATGCCGAGGTCTCTCTCGACTCGAAGCTCTCATGCACACGATCCGGATATTGCAGGCCAAAGTAGGACGCAAGGTGACGAGTGACGAGAGGCATCAACCTGGTAAAATGTGCATGGAAGCTATTTCAGGAAAGAATGCGCAAGCGGAGGATTCCAAGCAAAGCATAACATGTAACCAACATATTTATGGATGTAATGTATGATACTACACTCAACAAACATTCAGCGTATTAGTTTGGTCCGCCTCGTTCTGGCAATACTTACCGCCTCTCCCCAAATAGTTTGGCGGGCCTTTCCTGGGGCCAATTTGTTGCAATACAAACGGCCTGTCTTCCCTTTCTTCAACCCCTCCTCATAAAGATATTTAGTCTTTGGGATCCCTGCTAATGAAGAGATTTAGAATTGGGGGACCGCCCAAACAACAATTTGTCAGACCTTTTCAACACCCCCAATTAAGAAACCTTCAAGGCGGGTGGGGCTCTTGTTTGGGGCAGCAGTCGATCAAGACCTCGAACAGCAATCCACTTCTCAACTGCTGAGGCTGGAAGCAGCCGTTTGGCATTGCCAAGAGCAGCTACTGCCGAGCTTTGCAAGAGAAGTGAAGTTGCTGCCGCCCTCCAGTCCGCAGTCAAGTGAGGGAAACCTCAGCACCCACAAAGCCATGAAAGATGCTGTTTGGCATGCAAATATTGCTTGCAACTTGACTTCGCATCGATTCTTTCGTCTGGACATACACCAATTTGATAATCTGCACTGGTCAAAGCTAAGCAAGACTCCATTCCAATCAACACTAAGGTATCCAGTTCAACCATCTGAGAGAATTGAAACGTCTTGAATTCTTTTCGTGTAAAGAGATCGGTTTAGGTCGGGTTCAAGAAAATCCCTCACTGACCTTCCGATTCAATGGCCGTCTGTTCGACCATTCTATTCCGCGCGGTCCACAGCCTCGTAAAACAAGGTCTCTATTGACTCGATGCTCGTCCAATGCCAAGCAACATGAACATGTTTATCAATAATATGTTCTCCGAGCACCAAGTCGCCCAAATAGACTATTGAATGTCTGCAAGTAATTGGATCAAGAATCCAAGAGCAACTTCTCTGAAGCACATACCACAAAGAATATCCTCGCTCCAAACAAAACAGCTTTTCCTCAATATTTCAGAACCAGACTGCAATCCTCTACAATCCTCAAACCCCTGTGAGCACATGACTTGGGTTCAAAAGCCCATTGATGGCTGTGGAATTGTCGCTTCATTGAACGTGTCATGGCGTTGGGTCCGGCATCAATGTGAGAGGTGTTGCGCACATGCAAGTTAGCTGCCAATATCTCCAAGTTCTTGGAGGGTTGCTAAGAGGGTACAATCCCAATAGCAATGGACAAACGTCGAAGGTGATCACCATTTGTATACTTCGGCTGATGGAGCCAAGCAGGAAAGCCTGAATGGAGTAACCTGCTTGCTACACAGTGGGGACCTGGAAGTTTGTTTCTGCTATGGGGAAGATGGGTGTTCCAACTTGAGATCATCGAATCGATTTCTCGTTTTTCAGGCCGTGTCCATCGAATCGATGTACACAGGCTTCACGTTGCAAAATGTGTGGGTTTCTGCCCTGTCGAATCTCACATGAGTAGTGTGGATCCGGTGGATTGAGTGCAAACACGTCCTTTTCATGCCTAAAAAATCAGCAACAGAGCGACTTTCCGAAAAGGCCCAAGCAGTTCTCCAATCCTGTTTGAGGTCGTTTCACCCCCCGCGGACCCCCAACAAATATAAATATATATATATATATATATCAAACCCAACTTGCAACTCTGGCCAAGACGGCCCTTCCAAAAAAAAGAGAGCACAGGCAGCAGTTCTGTAAAGCGGCAGTTCGGTAAAGTTACAACTGGCTGGGGTGTTGGAGATGGATGCTTGCAGCTTGCATTAACTCCTGTGTCTGGTGGGGTGGAGTCCGGGGTGGGGGAGTGTTGAAGCTTCACGTGAGCCATCCTCAAATGGCTGTCATTCAGCATGGCATTACCATGACTTATGTTGGATCGTTTGAGGCCAGGCCAAATTATATCCAACACTGCGTACCCAGCTTCAGAAATGCCGGGGTTCCAGTGCAACTCGTGGTGATTTCGTGTGATTTCAATGACAACTAGTCAAGATTGCAGGCTTGATACGGTGGAAAGGCCAATACAGTCATACAATGTTGCAGTGTTTCGAGCACGATAAGTATACCGGGCAGCGCCTCTGATTGGAAGGAGTTGCGCTTTAAACACCGCGCTTAAGCAACTCCATTGAAGACCTCAAGCCTTGACAGAAGGAATCTGTGGCTGTTCAGAGCTCTGTGCAACAGCTATTGCTGCACAACCTTGACCGGTACAAGCAGTCGCAAGCAATGATTCTCTTCCGATGAGCACTGAAGCTTAGCCTGTGCCCAAACTGAAACAGCTGCCAGCCATTCTGCAACGAGGAAGCTCCGCCACAGTACGGCATCTCTCCTAACGCCAGCAACGAGTTGAACCCAGCTACTGGGCTTGCAAAGGCCTATCTAATGTGTTGTCGGAGCTTTGCAGGTTACTTGTCGCAGCCTCACGACACCCAAAACCAGGAGAGTCGTGATGAGTATGTCGCAATCTATCAATGAGTAGCAGCGTAGTAACGGTGCAAAGGTACTCGACAACAGCTTGTGGCATGTATCTGATTAGAGCTCCTCTCAGGTCATTTCTCACAAGCTCACCACCTCCTCTTTGCCTTAATTCAGGGCACTTCAGGGTCAGGCGAAAAGGCTTGGCGATGTGGGTGTGACATCAAGTACGTTCGGTTCCTGCGGCCACCAAGGCACATTTGATGATGGTGCATGTCCTAGCTCCTGCAGTTTCCTCCGCCTGGTTTGGTGCAAGCGATGCTGTGCGGATACCTGTCGAAGCCACTTGCAAAGTTTGAAGCTTCTCTTGGAGCATCTTTCTCTGCTGAATCCTCACACGGGTGGCGTCACGAGAAAAGCTCAGATTCACATCGGAACATGCATATATATATATATATAGATAGAAATTCAAACAATAGAGAACGACCACGTGCAAAACGCATGCAAACAAATACCAATTCCATCCAATTCCTCTCTACTAAGTAGAAATGCAATTCAGTAGACAAATCCCTCATGTTGAGGAACCCTCAAGTTAAATGCAGATCCCTGAGGCTGCCTCATAAGGTCTGCCTCTAAGCGGAGTATGAAGGCCCTCCGACGTCGCTCCACCAATTCCTCGAACCTAATGGACACGTGATGAAACGTCGTGATATGTCGGGGCATTGGTAGCTTCTTGTTCCTAGTAGCTTCTTGTTACTACTAGTAAGGCACTTGTTACTAGAAGCGATGCACTTGTTCCTAATAGCTTCTTGTTCCTAGTAGTAATGCCAGGAGCCCCTGGTAGCGTCCTTGCTCCTAGTAGCGATGCCCTTTGCTCCTAGTAGCTTCTTGTTCCTGGTAGACTGCATACTTGTTTTGTGGCGTCTTGTGTAAAACATATGCTATGCTTCTTCTGGCTGCAGGAAAACCATGAGGCTTGAACATGTGATCTGTGTATCATCAAAAAACACGTGGGTCCACTGGAGCAACGGGCAACAGGCGAATGAAATTATGTGGAGGGATGTCATGCAGTGGGCTCATTGCCCGCAAGTACATGTTTACGTGGAGACGCGTAGAGCGTTCAGTCCGATGAACCAACTTCTTCCACGTCACAAACATGGCGTTTCTACAAACAAATTGGATTTCAAGATCCTCATAAGGAGCGAGGGGCTCTTCTGGAGCTTGCTGAACGCTCTTTTTGAACTCCTGTGCCGCACTGATGCTCAAGGTATGTGTACATACGCATCACTGTGTCTTTCTGCTTGACTCAAGAAACATGACTCAATGTGTGAGATCCTCTAGTTGAACAAGCCAATGTGGAGTTGGCAAATCAGCTGCAAGTTGCTTGAACCTACATATATAATATAGAGTATGACTGATGCATTATTTAGTTACAGTTGATAGTTGATAAAAACCCTAGCTGCGTACACCAGGCCCCACTGCATCAGGCGCCTCGAACACCTCTTGGAAGCATTCGGGGTTGCCCGGCTTGCAGTGAGCACGGATGGACGAGGTCTTTGAGACGGCCACCATAGCTGACTGCTACGCACGCACACCGGACACCAGGCCTTCTGTGCCGAAAACGCCACGTGTGGACGAGGAAGTCACGGATGGGCAAGCCAAGTTGTAAGTTTCAGTGCAATACACTAGAATGAAACTGGACTACCCTCCAAGTAGGGGGGGCATGATTGGCTTCAGAACAAATGAACAAATGCTTGGAAAAGTAACATTGAACAACCAAAAATGAAGGGGACCAAACTTCTGATAAAGGGTGACTTCATGGTACTGGTAGAGGTGTTGTGTCCAAGGCCAAACTGTTTCGATTTGAACTCGGACGGTCAAGAAACGAAAGCAACCCCGACAACAACGTTCCAAGTTCCCGCAAAAAGTGCCTGTGCATCGAAGGCTTCCGCGATCTTTGCCAGGTGCTGTGCTGCAGCTACGTCAGATGCTGGCTTCCGGCAGTGAGGGCATTCAGGCCTCGATACAGTGTGCGAGATACCTCCCGCGTTGCCGCAATAGCTTCACTCCCACCCATGCCACTTAAGGATTTGCCGCAAACAGGTTATATCATAGATAGGACGCGACGATAGGTAACAAAAAACTTGCATGTTGTATGCACATTGCAATACCTTGCTCTCCACAAGTTCCAGAAGCATGCGAGAAAGTTGTCAAAGCATCCTGTTTCATGATCATGGAATCATGTATATATATAGGGTGATCGGATTATCATTGGAGTCGCAAAATTGAGTTCTCTGGCTTTGGCAGCTTCACCAAGCATTGGATGCAAACGCTGTGATAGCACTGCTTGCCTGAAGGCAGAGTGGGTTCATACTGAGCAGTGTCCAAAGTCTCTGCCTCTGCACCAAGTTCATCTGCTTCTGCGAAAGTTTCCCAGTTATTACTATTGAAGTTGCTATTGGTAAATAGACCCCAAGCAGCTTCAAAACGATTCGTTTAGACCAATATTAGTCAAAAATCGATTTCTTGGTGCGCCCTACCTTCATCCCAAGAGCAAACTGCTCCATCAATGAGTTTTTGTCGGCATTGACATCGCTATTTGTTCGGCGACACTCCTCTCCAGCAAACCGGGCCACAGAGACCAGCCACAGAGTTCAGGGGCGCGGCCAAGACAAGGACAAGAGGAGGACAAGAAGAGGACAAGGCCCAGCCACAGAGCCCAGCCACAGAGGACAAGAGGAGGACAAGGCCTGGACACAGAGCCCAGCCACAGAGTTCAGGGGCGCGGCCAGTGAGCGCGGCCAGCTCTTTTTTTCTAAGATAGAACCCCAACAGTAAACTGTTTGGGGAAAAAAGGGCAGTGGGTGCGGAGCCCCTCCAATCATCAGTTTCTGAGGGCAACACAGAAAAAGCCAAAGTGGCCAGACTCTTGAAAGCCTCAGTGAGCTTGAGGAGAGCTCCAGTACGACAAATTGTTACCTGCTAGGGTGGCACATTATACCAACGCTGAACCACACTGCAAATGCCCATATTATATGACAAGGTCATACATTCCTTCCCTAAACCCTAAACCTTTATATGTTTATCATCAAAAGCAGCTTTTGACGTGTGAAGCAAAGAAATGGCAAAACACGCTTGTCTACTTCTTAAAAACAATATATCACCAAAACAACCAAACTCCTCCTTGATGTTTGATGATTTTTGTAAGTACACGACATAATGCAACTACGTGCTGAAAATCATGTCATGGACATGCTCTACCAGACCATGTACAGTAACCTAGGTAGTCTTCGTTGGCACCGGTGCCTCTTGCTGCGCGCGGGGAACTGCAGGAGTGCAAGAAGTCATCCCAACTCACTCAAGAAGGAATCTGGCTTTGATAAAGAGCAACATGCTGCAAGTGTTCACGAAATGTTGGATAATGAAAGTTTGGATAGCTCTAGATAGCTGCCGCCAGTGTATCAAATCAGCCACCTGTATCCTATCATACAAGGCAGCTCGTTCCGTCAAACTCTTAAGGTGACCCCTTTCAAGCAGGGACCTATTTTTCGGAACTTCCGGAGATCTCAAGCAGCCTTGTCATTGTCCTCCACCCATTGAGAGCCCGGCAAACGACGCAGTTCTTGAGCCTCACAGCTACACACCCAACGCTAAGGGCTCACTCAGCACATCTACGGATATGCTTTCAGGCAAGGGCTTTAGAGTACTGCAAAAAGAATAATGAAATTAGCTGAAATCGTTTGTTCCACCATCTGAAATTATCTGATATCGGCTCTTTCATTTCTTTCTTGGTGTTTCTTCGTTTGTCTTTCTTCCTTCTCATCAGTTTTCGTTGTGCATCATTGATGACAACATCCTTCCCAGTAACACTGCCTTTATACTGTATAGGGGAGGTTGCAACCGTATAATGGGTATAGTTGTACCGGCGAGAATAAACTCTTCATGCTGCCTGTCGTCTTTTGGATCAAGGAGAATTTGCTGCTCCAAGTCGCTGCCAATCTGCGGAGGCGAATGAGACCAAAAGATCAATGGGAAACCTCTCCTATCCCTTTTAAAAGAAATCAACATTGTAAAAGTGTTGCGATTCATAGATCGGCATACTGTAGACATCTGCAAACATCACTCTCACTTCCGATTGGACCAAACGACCTGTCACCAGACCTGAATGTTCTCGACAGCCTGGACAACTTCCTGGCATGCAGGAACGGTTGATGGACAAATCCTTGCACCACTTGGAAAAACTTCGAGTCCTGTTCCATATCAAAAATGATTCCACTATCCATCTTCCAAGGTGAATCCTGGACTTTGTCAGCTCTCTGAGCCCTCTCAACTGTCATCGGCTCCTCTGCAGCTCGCTGGAATTCTCGCTGAATTCCAGTCAAGCCTTCCTGTCAAGAAACGTGATCCAGCCCGCCTCGTGCTAACAAAAAGCAAATAATTACCCTATTGGTGTTACATGTAATGTATCTATTCCAAATCAATCCAAAGACGCAAAACATCTACTCTCACAATTTGTTTTTTCTTTGTATTGTATCTGCTTCACACACTACACTATCACGACACTTAAAGTATCCATAGTCAGCACTGAAAGTGATGCTGATCGACCGAAACGGGCTGTGGGAGAGACAGGTTGGGAGGCTCTGCTGAGGCATAAAGATCCAAACTGATTTGAAAGCGAATCGACAGGTGTGGCAGTTGTTGCAAGGCACTAGCCTGAAGAAATGAATCGTGGTCCCAGCGATCCCTGCGTTTCATCCTCAACTGATTGGTAAACTCGGGTACATTCTGCAAACGATGCTTGCTGAAGTTTGCTGCTGAGCCCTTCTTCTTTCTTGCAGTCAGCACAAAGCCAACAAGTCTGCTCAGGTTTACAATTTTGCAACGTTGGGGACTATAGAGGCTAACATTTACCTTTGATACAGTAACCTTTGTGGATGTTGTGGATTTTGGTGACAAATGTAGGTTCTCGCAAGTTCTCGCTAGTGCTTTCAATCGTGATACCAAATGCTTGACATTTGCTATGAAACTCCAATCCCCTTGTTCACACGAGAACAAGAAAGAACACGCGAAAGGTATCTCAAAGTAGCACCTATGTGTTTGAAAGCTCAACAAAGCTTTGCAAGATGGCACTCTGCAGCTGCTCTTCGCTGTGCACGGAGGTTCAATCCCAGGCGAATAAAACGGTGCATCGTCAGGACGTTGAAACCGATTCCGGATCAACAGGGTCATGTGTCACCTGTACTCTCACAGCGCGAAAAGAAAAGCGCCGACCTCAAAATCCGACCACTGGAGCAAAGGCGCATCTTGCGCTTGCGCCTTTCAGATTCGTCGCGCGGTGGAGTGATTTTCAGCGATGGCACCTCCTCTCATGTTCAAAAGTTGCTGCCTTTGGGCAACAGCTGGTGTCTTTTCATGGGGCATGGAGTCCAAGCCTAATTCCTGGTCTCTCCCTCGTGCACAAAAGACAAGGCCTTTCAAGCTAGGGGGGACGTCTCCAGCAACTTGCACTTGATGGTTCTCCAAAAGGTTGGGAAGAAAGTAGCTTCCCTCCAACCATCATTGGAAAAGGATGTCTGGCCCCTTGGAAGACTAGGGGGGATTCCACTTCCATGTCTATTGGAAGGACTCATGGCACAAAGCCCCACCGACGATCGCCTCATCGGCCCGCGTTTCGCTGGGAGGAGAAGTGATCCATCGATGCCTTGGGCGGAAGAAAGCCTGAGAACTATGTGATGAGCGAATCATCTGCTTCCATTGACTTACACCTGCGACATCCTGCGACCTACCCCTACATCCAATTTGTTTCGGAGCGCTGAGGTTGCGGCTGCAAGGCTTCTTTGGCATTACAACGCACCTGCCTGTCGATGCACGTCCATGCACCTCTTCCTTCTTTGATTCTTAGGTCTCCATATCTTGCCATCGGAAGACATTCACAGGTCGTGAATCAACCCGTGTCTACAAAGGGTTCCTCCTCCAGCAACCTTTCAATTCAAGAAGCTCTGACCAACGAGAAACTGTGTCGTGAGATCCAAGAATGCGTCACGGCGGTCACGGTTCTGTCGTAAAATAGATCAAAATAGGGATGACATGATTGTCTATGACCACACAGGGTGTGATCATGAGCCACTTGGAAAATCCACAGTACATGTGCATATATAAATCCTGTTTCAATTCAATGCTTTGCAATGTGTCTAGGCCCGCATCTTGCCACCCTGAAGAGACATCACTGACATGTACAGTACATCACAAGAATAAAGGGGAAGCTTCCTTTAGCACTCTTTAGCACCCAGAAAAAACAGATGAGCTGTTGCATGTGTGGCAAAATCATCAATGGTGCTGAGCCTATGCAGATTCACTCAGATTTCATTCATGAGTGTTCCAAGATGTTCCCAACACTTCCTTCGGTCCAAGCCAGCTTTTCGCGCCAAACCTACTTTTCGTGCTTCGGTCGACTGGACGCCTCTTGGGCGTCAGCAAGCGGCGAACCAGGTCACGTGCCACCGGTGAAGGCCTGGCATGAGAAATCCATGACCGACGGCCTCCAACCTAAAAGCGAATGCTCCTAGTAGCGATGCCAGGAGCTCCTAGTAGCGTCCTCGCTCCTAGTAGTAAGGCCAGGAGCCCCCTAGTAGCTTCTTGTTCCTAGAAGCGATGGCCTCCAACGTAATAGCGATGACCTAGTAGCTTTCCTGTTACTAGTAGCTTCTTGCTCCTAGTAGTAAGGGTGGAGCCCCTAGTAGCGTCCTTGCTCCTAGTAGAGATGCCAGGAGCCCCTAGTAGCTTCTCAAAACCTAAGTCCATGTCTCGTAAAACAAAACACCGGTTTATAGGGTAAAGTTGGGGGGCCTCTCCGTCTGTGGCGCGTTCTATTTTTTGAGGTGGGTGTGCTGTGTGTTTCTTCAAGATTTGCTTGCCACGATGAGTTCTTCTGGGCCAGTGCCAGTTGCTTCTGGTGCTGAATTTACTGGAAACTTGTGTTTATTCTACAATGTTTCTGTTTCATTTCAGGGATTCCTCTGCGGTCTTGTTGACCCACACTCATGTGACATGGGATTGGATGATTGGACAGGTCTGTGGGAGTTTGGTGAGTTGACAAAGGCTTCAAGTGACACGACACAAGGAAGTCTCACTGGTATGTGGACGGATGAGTGAATCTCCCCACAAACAAATTACATGTGGGGCCTGTGGGATCTTTGATCCCAAACTCACAACTGTCCTTCCATGTCTGTCAACAAGCTGTTCTGGCAGAGCTGATCGCTTCTTTTGCAGGCCCACAGAAGTGGCCGCTTAAGGCAGCAAAGCCCCTGAGGACTTGCACCAAAACAGTTAGAAGCTTTAAGCGGTTGATCGAAAACCCTTTTGCTGCCCGCCTCAGGCTAAATGCATTTTAGATGTATTGACATTGTATCAACTGGGGTTCACTCGATTCAGTGTGATGTTCAGCTGTTTTTGTCTCGTCCTGATTTTCACTTCTTGCATTTGGTTGATCAAGCTTCATTGGCACACTTTCCGTTGACAAGGCTGTCAAACGAGCTTTGGATCAACCCCAAAGCCACCAACGACTACTGCAACGTTCTACGCAATGCGAATGACTTCGAAGCACCCTTTCAGGCATGCAACATTCTGGCGAATCAGTCGAAATGTCAAGGGACTGAGTGGATCACTTTGTGGCACGACCAGGATCTATTTGACTAGTACGAAACTGGTCATCCGCAAACTAAAGCTGCACAAATTGTCCTATTAATGCATGTTCCAATGCAGCAGTCTCAATTGCAAGCTCCCATCTGGCATCCATCACTACAATACTAACAGCAAGAGGTCTCATAGCAACCGTTAGGCTCAAGTCGTGCAACTGGCTACGGCTAGACCGCTGCAATTGGAGCGCGCTCCGTTCTTGACTGTTTCGTGCCTCCTCAAGAACAGTATATACAGTATACTATACATACCGTCTGCGGGAGTCTGCGCTATTTTTGTGTCTTCGATCTTCAGTGTAAGGAATGATATTGACAAAAACAAAACATGACCGAACGTCTGTTGCTACCTCTCTACCATATTGAACTGAACAACTAGAGGCACTTTCCGCGGAATCAAACGATGAAAGTGTTCACACCAGCGGCTAAGCCGCTTGGCGGCTGTTGTCATTATCTACGCCCCCATGACGCAAAAAAGGACTTGGCTGACGATCCATGCTTCAAGAAAAAACGTTTTGTCCTACTCTTGCAGTAAGCACATGAGCTTTCGAAAACATGAATGCAGTAAAGGTTGGTGCACTATAATATAAATGAATTAGCTGGTGGCAAGCATATCTGGAAACTGTCCTGTTGGTCATAAGCTTCGATCATGTCTTGCACCACTTTCTACCGACCAACTTTCAGGACTGAACGTGACCAAGTCCGTCAACGTCTGCCATCAGTAAAGTCTTATTCAAGACATTTCAAAATGTGGCTGTATCCTGTACAGGCTACCCAGGTAAGATCACCACAATGTCGTGAAAGCGTTCACAAAGGTTTCAAAACCTACATTCACACTGACCGCTAATCCATTTCAAGGGACGGATTTTTGTGTTGTTTTGTCTCCCCTGCTCCCGACAATCTTGCCAAAAGCAGGTTAGCTACAAGTCCTTGACTCTATTTTCCAACATTTTCCAACCATGCCCCCCTCAACACGCGTTCCGAGCATCACATGGTGACCTGCATCAGGGACTCTACTCTAAATTTCCACAGAACGCGCCATAAACATTGGCGCTCTGGGCGCATGACGCCGTACTCTCTCTGTGGTGGCTTGGCCGTGAAGATCTGATTCGCGCCGGTGGCTCTGAGAATATAGGAGCAAGAAACTACTAGTAGCGAAGGGCGTCGCTACTAGGAGCAAGGACGCCACTAGTAGCTCGTGGCCTTGCTACTAGCAACAAGAAGCTACTGGCAACAAGGACGCTGGCAAAGGACTCACATGGCTTCACCAATTCAATGGCTGTAGCCTCTGCTTGGATCCTTGTCTGGAGTGCGCTGGCTTCCTGAGGAGTCCGACTGGGTGAAGGTGAAAGGGCGTCCGATTGGATCGATCAAGAAATGCCTACAGAGTATGAAGTAATTGTATATACTGTAATTGATACCTGAGGAGGGGGGGGACGAAAGCCAGCAGCCGCCAGACGACTGTCTCTCTTTCTGGCGGGCGTCGCGGCACAAGACACATGGTCGGGGGGGGGGGATACGTAATGGTGATGGAGGGAGCAGAGGAGAAGCAAGCCGGGCGGCTTTGGGATAAGTTTGATGTGAAAGAACTAGTGAAAGAGAAGTGCGATACGTTGTATCTGTTAGACGCCAGGTCATCATCACAAGGCAATGGCATGTGTTTGTCACGTGCAGGAAGGTATCCAGGGTTCGAATGGTGGGATACCACGCCCGCGCCGAATGATGTCACTACTCGGCGTCCATTACATCACTCGCATCACCAGACTCCATGTTAACTGCTTTTCTGACCCTCGCTTTGGAGCACTCTCCCCCACCAAGCTCAAAGGTCCTCCCCCCCCACACCCCCTTAACTCACTTCGTTCGCCCTAAAAGCTCAAGCCTAGCCTATCGGCTGGCTTTCGTAATATAGAGATACTGATATACTTTTTTCTAGTACAGTTCCGAATTTTGAGCCTAAGAGATCCCCTTTCCAAATCAGGATTCATCCAGTTTTGCAGACATGGTCGGACATCCTCCAATTTGATGGGAAGTTTCACTGTTGGTACAGTAGGATTTGTCCAATGGAGTTATCTATCTCCCTGACAGGTCCCAGCGGATAATTTGAACACATCAGGTCAAAGCAAAAACAGTAATTACAAAGTACAAAGCATCTGTCATGTGATACGCAGCTACTCTCGTCAAAGAATGTGCACTTGAAACTTCAACTAAAGTCAAGAGAAGGACAGTTCCAGCAGAATAAGTTTGTTTGTGGCAAATTTAAGCTGTGGTTTATCTCACACCCATCATACTCGCATTCTAGAATAGCTCACTACAAATCCATGTCTCCTCTACATTTGTGGCTTTCCTTACCTTTCTTTCAGCTCAAGTATTCATCTGCCAACCCCGCTCACAAGACCTGAAGTGTAGTCTCCGAAAACCAAGACCTTTCCTGCAAAACTCCGCCAGTCATGTTGGGATCCCGTGCCCGTTTCTGTACTTCAACCGATATAGATTGGCAGCACGTTCTACATCAGGCAGGCATTTGTGCAACCTCAAGCGTTCTACGAAGGTCCAGGGGGGTGGAGGTAGCATGTCCTGGCTTGGGACTTACAATGCACCACAATGCGTCGTTGTGACACTTGGTTCAATTCAAACTTGGCAGGTGGACTTCGTCAATGGGGAGTCCAGGACGCACACATGTCATAGGGATGCCTCCAAACTCCAAACCGTTGGACTGGCTCTAACTTAATTTTGCCAAGGTGCACATCTGTAAGCCATTGCCTCGCTTTGCTACCTGTGCCGCTGTAAGTTCAAGGCTTTGTTGTGATAGTGTGACTAGCGATGCGGTGTCCAGTGAAGAATCATACTCTTGCTTTCCTGTTGTCCTTTGAATCTTGGGAGAAACTGACAAAGCTGACAGAATGCAACAGTTTGATCCTAGCAATCAATGTTGTGTGATTTAAATTCAACATAAAAAGTGATAAGATTGAAGCCGTCTACTTTGTTCGACTGCAGCTCAGTTGAACATAGCTGAGGTGCCTTGCATGAAACCTAAAGAAAAGAGAGGAAGAAGGAAAGACAGAAATACCAAAGAGATGTCCAAAAGTGTCTTTTTTAGAAAAACAAAACCAAACACATCAAAATACACAATAACATAAAAAGAACACATAAAAATTAACAAACATGGAACACACTCTGAAAGATGCAGTCGCCTGATGGGTCCAGGAAAGGATCCTCACGGTAGGCCATCATGGTGTCTCGGTTCCAAAGCTCAATTCCTCTGCCGACCTCGGTTTTTCCCGTGTAGCTGTAGTTAGTACATGTAATTGTCTGACACAAAAACAGATTTGTGGGATACACATTTGACATTGTTGACCTCAGCCTGCTTACTATAGCTTTTTTTATGTATAAGTTTTTGAGTGCTGTGGTATGTCACTCAATGACTCTGTGGCTTTGGGCTTTGCAACGCTTGGAAACCCCACATGCTGACGACCCTGTCTGTGCTTCCATACTCCGTGAGGTCAGATCTTCAAAGACCGAATTTGAAACAAGTTGTGATCAACTATTCGACTTCCAAGAACACGGACTGGGAATATGAACGACCAAATAAGATTAAACATTAAACATCGGAGGCCCCCACTCACTTTTAACTGCACCAAACATGAAACATTGAAGAGAATATGGCATTGTTCTGCGGCAATTCCCAAAATCCTTGGTGCCCCCCACTTTGGCAGTTACGCGGGAGCAAGTGCCGGCAACACCTCGGCAAGTCCATGTGATTTTTGGATTTCCATGAGCATCATGCTAGATGTTGGTTTGTGCCTGTAGATGTTTGAGTTCCTGTAGCTTTAGGCCGGAAACCGGACATGAGGTCACTTGCAAAAAGCATGCCTTGCCACTGGCCCACTGCTAATCACTGCTGCCATGAACGAATCGATTGTTGTACCCAGATTTGGCCAAGCGACGTCCATCTGTTTCGAATTGGAAAAGCACCGAGCCAGGGCTGAAGATCTGGCGTCATCTTGACATGGAGTCAAGGATTCTGCAGACCAAAACATGCTATGGATACCCATTGCTATTATATAGGTTGGAGGCCATCGCTAGCAGGTTACAAGGCCATCACTATTAGGTTGGAGGCCATCGCGAGTAGGTTGGAGGCCACCGCCATTAGGTTGGAGGTCATCGCTAGTATTAAACTCAAAGCATTCCCCACGCTTAGCTCATCTCCGAGCTCTCTTCGCCGCCTGTGACAGCATCAACTTGATCCGCTCAGCAATGAAGTGGTAGTCCGGACCAATCTCAGCTCGTAACAGCTCAAAAGAGCAGGCCGTAGTGCTGCTATCCATGAATCAGCTGACTTTGACTGCTGCTAGAGTTGCGCAATTCCAACCCTTCGGCCCTCTGTCACCGTCACCTCTTAGTTTGACAACCCTTTGGTCCTTTTGCATTGCTCAAAGCTGGAGCTTCACTTGGCACGAGTTTGTTGGCACTTCGAAGGTCGAGTCGAAGGACTCCAGACTGCTTCGGTGGAAAGGAATCGCTGGGCGCCGTCGTGAAAAATGCCGTTCAGCCGAGGCACCAGGAACTGAATGACCTCAAGGCGCAGCACGTGGTTTCATGATCCCAAAGTGACATGGAGTCATCAGGAAATGTTCACAATCACAAAAGAGGATGATGAAATTTGAAATGTTATATATATATATGGGCTCGTGAACTTTTCGGGGCCCCCTGGGAAGCAATTCATGTTCAATCATCTGATCCAAATGTATCAAACCCTTCAACTATTCATCTGATCCAACTATATCATCTGATCCAACTAGTTCATCTGTGTACACATATATCCTTTGCAAACATATCAACCATTTACCTCAACATATCTAACTTGTGACACTCAGTG
>CAXAMN010016335.1:298204-340411 GCA_963970005.1 Durusdinium trenchii | reverse complement strand
GGGGGCCCCGAAAAGCACGCGCGCCCATATATATACATGTAGTTACTATTTGTTCGAAGACTCCGAGTCAATTGTTATGGGATCTTGGCGAGTGCCTCCTTAAGATACTGGCAGTGACTGGTATACTTCATGATCATATGTTTTGGACCTTCGGAGGCTGAAGTACCTTCCAGGCAGTGCATTGAAACCGCAAGAAAACCGCCCGAAGACCCCACGACTTCGGAATCCGAAGCTGAACTCTTTGGTGGCATCGATGCGAAGCTCCGCACGGTAGCAACCCAAAACACAAGTAGCTTCTTGGTACTAGTAGTAAGGCCAGCAGCCACTAGTAGCGTCCTTGCTCCTAGTAGCGATGCCCGTTGCTACTAGTAGCTTCTTGTTACTAGTAGTAATGCACTTAGCTACTAGTAGCTTCTTGCTACTCGTAGCGATGCGCAACTAGTTACTAGTAGCCGGTCCAAGTCCTCCCCCCAAAAGCAACGTCCATATACTTCCATACCATCTTGGATCCGAAATTGTGTCACATGTTCTTCCCAAGCAAAATCGGACCCGGAGCCTTCTTGCCATCCTGTACTACCATTGTCTGCCCACAAGAAGTGAGAAGTTGCAATAGAGCCAACTCAATGAGCACAAAGAACTGAACTAATCAAACCAGCAAGCTCTTCTGGGACCACACAACAACAAATTTAAAGGAACTCCTAGGAAATCGCTCTTCTAGACATTTGACGACCACCAATCCATGCACCTGAAGTCCCTCTTTTCCGACCCTCGTTGCCGGTTTGGATCAGGGAACCACTGGATTGCCAGGGCGTGTCTCCATCAAGGGCTTCTCCGGCCGCTTGTAGCCCGCCATCTTCACGTGATCTGCGCAGACCCGGACGTCATCAAAACGAGTTCGCCACGGGGCCCAGTGAGGTTGGAGTGAAGAAGTGAAGACTTCTTTCATCTAGAAGCCTTTTTGTTACTAGTAGTTTCTTGCTACTAGTAGTAAGGCACTTGTTACTAGAAGCGATGCACTTGTTACTAGTAGCTTCTGGTTACTAGCTTCTTTCATCTCAGTGTTCTTTCAGCAAACATTGTTGCGTCAGAATCTTGAGTGGACATACCACATAGAATCCGCAGCGCTACATAGAATCGGTGGGGCTGGGAACATACCACAAGTAGGTACTCCAAGGAGGTTCAATGTGACTAAGATGTGCGGGAAAATTGTTAGAGCTCAGCTCACTGATTTCCATCTGCCCAGCATTCAATAAAGGGTCTCAGTCCTTTGGTTCCGTGCGTCTTCTCCAACATCTGCAGCTCTCGATCAGGGTGGACCTCACATGACACCGACTATGTGTCGAAGTCTTATAATTATTGATGATAGAACATACTTTTCGCAGTTCCTCCCAGTCCAGACATTGGAACATGTCTTGTCACCGCAAGGAACATATCGCAAGCGAGTTGGGAGAACAGTGCCGCCATGAAGCCCAGTTTAAGAACTCGTCAAAGGTGATGAGCCCAGAGTTGTCAACATCGATAAACTCCTGCTTCCAGAACCAACATGCGATGGTTTCTCTCTCTGCTGATCATTCACGCATTTAGGGGCCTCAAGATATTTGATTCACATGTCGATTTCTTTTGGTTGGGGCCCCAACAGTTGGGGTGCAAATGCGAAAGCGGACTGCATCTGACATCGCTAGATGGATTGAGGCACACTCAGGCACTCGAAACAGTGCCACAGCAAGTCCCACATGTTTGCTGTCGAGACACATGAAGATCATCACCTCATGGAGCAGTCAAGGTGAAAAAGCCATGCTGCTATGCTGGCGGGAAGACTTCCACTGATTCAACTACTCCAATTGATGATGCTTGACATGGTTTATCCATGCAGTCAGCCTGTAAGGATCTACGTGTCTTTACCTAATATATTATAATATATTATACTACCCATCGGACCTTGAACAACAGCCACCAAAAGACAGTACAGACTGATGCCTGGTAAATCCTAGTCCCACTACCACGCCGACATAGCCAAGACCAAAATATATTTTCGGCTAAACTCTTCTCACTTCTCACAATTAATATCAAATAATTACCAACAGAGGGAATGGAAGGACATGGGTGGGCATAAGGCAAAGAGGAGTGATGTGTCAAGGAGCTTGCTTCGTTTGGGATCCCGCCAATCGAGTCAATGAAATGCCAGAACTCATCCTTGTCCAGCTGGCCATCACCTGTCTTGTCCTTAGTCAGACGATGAAAAGGTGCAATCCGATGTGCTGCCTTGATTCTTGAACATCCAACAGCATCCTTCTTGGACGAATTCAATGAGGTTCTGGTCAATGACTGAAATAAGAATGAATATATGCCAAACAGTTCTAAAGAAAGAACGAGAGAGAGAGAGAGAGTGTGTGTGCGACGGCGAGAGTGTGTAGGTTGCAACTTTGTCCAACTTTCAGCAGATTCCAGCTTGTCTTGACTCATATCCTTTGCTGACAATTGAGCAAGGATCTGTACAGCTCGTGCCTGAAGAAGCGGCTTGGCAACCCTGAAGAGCATTTGCATTTCAAGTCTCACTGAGTGAGACTCAAACACCAAAGCCGGGGTGCCAAACGCTTCAGTCAAATCGTCTGCAAACGGTTCAGGCAAAAGCAATCAAACGCTAGCCATCACCGATGATATTTGTAGCCTTTCATTGATACAACACGATCCGGATCGTAGATGACATACTCCGGGCCATAAGGATCTGGCTGAAAATGAATGGTGTCATAGCCTTGCCCTCAGTGCACAAAATGAGAAGCGAGAAACTAGCAGAAAGGTGTGTAGGAGCTAATAGGCTGTCACCACCAAAGCTACAATTGCTGGTCCCTATAACCACATCTGTTTCCACACTCTTTCTGGTTGAGCCTGGATACTGAAATGTCTTCCCGGAAAGGTTGCAACAGGCGGAGCAGAGTTCAAACATCAAGGCTAAGAAGCTTAAGTGTAGGACTCAGGACATGCAAAGTATATGTTTTTTTCAATATTGAATATAGTATATAGAGAGATCTTCAGGAACCTCAATGTTTTCACTCATCATAATGACTACAATGCAACAAAAAGCCAACAAGACCCACCAAATGCAAAACCCAAAGCGTGACGTCTCTCAACACAGGCACTTTTGAGCCAGCTACCTCGATTCGTCGTATCTTGGCACTTTACATAGGGATGATGATTGCATGATGGACTGGTGGTGCAGTGCCATGCCATCTCCTTGACACGTCCCACGTTCACTTTCGCTTCCTTGGATCTGCCAAATCTTGAATTACACCCGTCCGGGCTGGAAAAGAGCCATTGAGAAGAAAACTGAACAACAAGGCTAACGTAGGCAAAGACAGGACAAAGGAACAACACAATATAGCTGATATCTGAGCGTCTATCATATAGCCTGCATGTGAATCTGGACCTTTAATTTTACCTGAGGTCGCCTGTGCAGAGGTCGCGAAGTAAATGCCAGCCCCACACCATCCCACATGCCCTGCTCTGAAGCCGTTCTTGAGAATAAGGTGTCCGTAGTGTTCACTGGTTTGATGGTAGAGCGTCAGGACATATCCCCACTCCTCAGTGGCATTGCTTCCTGCTTCCATCGTGTGGTTGCTTGCAACCTTCTGGAGCTGGAGCGCATGGATCGCACACTGAGAAGCCTTGAATGCAAACAACAACATCGAATCTTGTCACTTGGGATAGGATAGACTTGGTGGAATGCCAAGATTTGTATGGTTCGTCTTGCTTTATCAGCCTTGCCTTGTCAGGACATGTCAGGACATGGGGAGGGTACGTTTCCTCCACGGCCTTGCCCTCTTCTCCATCTCTCTCTCTCTCTCTCTCTCACTACTCTTAAAGAAACATTTCAACAGTTACCGTAAGCTAGGCAGCGTCTGAACTTTGACATTCATCATCTTGAGAAAGAGCAGGCGCTGCCTCTGTAACTTCAGCTTGCGCCGCAAGGCAGCTCTTCAGACTCACCAAAAGTACTATGGCGCGAGTCGTAAGCATGAGCAGGAGGAGAGCCCTTCTGCTTCAGAATGAAGAAACTTACATAAAGCGTGTGCACAGAATGGCAGCTCACATTGGAGCTGCGTCATTGAAGATCCAAGTGAAGGCAGCGGAGCGAATGTCCAACGCAATGGAAAGCCCCAATTGTTTTATACTCTCTTCAGTCAAAATTGTTATCGGCCATCGTCATCGCACACAGCCAGCTGCTACATTCAGAATTAAAGGTTAAAGGTTGAACACTATCCATGCTTACATCTCCAAACTGCCCTTCCCATGTTCTTTTTCTAAGTGGGTAAGAGTCTGTTTTGGATAACGAGGTTCAGACCCCACAGGCTCTCTCCACTTGGCCATGAGGGATCCAACTCTTTTTTTGCTCATTCAGATCATCCGGGCGTCAATCTTTCGGAAGATCTTCTTCACCTCTTCCTGCGTCATGGTCACCAGCTTCTCACGCAAGTGATTCAGACCTTATGAGAAGGTCCGTGTTGCCTGAATCGTGCGTCATGCTAGATGGCAATTTCAGTAATCACAGCATAAAGATCTCTGGAGCAATAACCACTAGAACGTCATTCGTGACTATATATAATCTAGAACGATCCAGTTTTTCGTATAAAATAGCACATTGCAAAATTACAACTCCACTCGACCAAATCTGCCAACTGCGAAGCCTGGCTGCTGTTTTGTTTATGGCTTCCTACCCCAAGGCAACAGTTTCCGTAGTATGTTTACAGGGTGGTGCTCCAATGTAGGACATGTGAATGATTCTGAGAACAAATCCCCCCATTCAATCGATCTTTTCTAAGCCTTACTGGAAAAAAACAACGTGCAGCTGGGTCACGGAAGTTGTTGGTCTGAAAGACCCAGCCCAAGAATTCCTCCTTGTCAATGTCACCGGACTCATTAATATCGATCTCCTGGGCAGATGATACGGGCATAAGAAAATATATGAAGCAGCAGCCAATGTACAAGAATAATCAAGAATCATCCACAAGTTCCAGTTCCATGCACAGGCTTTGTGCATAGATGACTATGACGTCTGGATATATTCCTGCAATGCTTGGTTTGCAAATAGACTGTTGAGTTAGGCAAGCAAGGAAGGAAAGAAGGAAGGAAGGAAGGAACGAAGGAAGGAACGAAGGCATGCACGACGCACTTCCCTTCCAAAGGTTTGCAGGTGTCTATCGGTTGTTCGCCATTGCATCCACCCTTGATTCCGCCAGCTACTGAAGCTGAGCATGCATCCAAGAAACATCGAAAATGCGATCACCTGACGAAAAGAATGATGCAATGATTGCCACGGCCACACCCATCAAGGCTAGGCTAGGCAATACCCTACATAGGCGACCGTCTGCTGCTTGATGCAGCCTTAAAACATTTAGCCAGTTCCCCTTCTTCAGTGGGCGTGCTTGTGACCTCATGATGAAGAGCCGCATTGATCATCGATCTAGTCTCAACCTTTAAAGCACCAGATTCAAAACTTGAGCGATGACCAGCCTCCTCTTTGAAGCTGGGATGCTTTGTTTGCTTTGCTCCGATAAGGCGTTATTAATATTTGCGTTACCAAACATCTACCATTGTGGCATTGATTTTCTATGACTTCTCGGCGGCATCGCAACTGCTCAGGGGGCTTCAACAGTAGCATGACATGTGTACTTGGAAGGTCGTATTTGTATGTCCAAACCCCTACCCCCATTGCCCATGACATACGCGCACAAAAAAATATAACAGTTTTAGGTGATGGTCACCTGCCCCTTTTGGGTAATCCAAATTCCCCTTTTGGCTCTGCGACATGAGCACATGTGTCAAAGCTGCTACTGCACATCCTTGGCCATTACGAGTTGAGCCAAGAAGCTCAACTGCTCGTCCATGTAGTCCATTCGTTTCTCCAGCTTCTTTCTTGTGATTCCTTGGCCCCCCTTGCGTCCACTCTTGGTCGATGAAATGGGACGTTAAGATCGATAAGTTCCAGTGCCAATGGCAGCTGTTGGGATTGGGACAACAGCGAAGGTTGCTGGTGGTACCCCAACATGTCAACGAAGAAAGCAGTGATCAGTCCACAGTCTCGAGTTCGGCCACGGCAACAGGAGCGGCAAACCACCCCAATGCAGCCGACAGTGCCTGGCTGTTCTCAGCTCTCAGTTCCGCACCTTTGAGCATGGTATAGAATCCCGTCTTGTCCAAAAAGCCTGGCTCTCAGTCTCTGAGTTCTCTCCTTCGGATCCCTTATGTTCCCCCCTCTTCTGCCCAAAAGTTCACAACAAGTTAATATTGGAAAAGGACTCAAGCAATAGTATTGATAGCTCCGACGTTGTGCTCCACCAAATGAGATTTCAATCTTGGCCCCTCTACTTAAATTGAGCTGTCCCTTTCGCCAACTTTGAACAGTTTCAACAATGATTGAAGAGTTTGGCAAGACTCATCCCCATGCCATGATGCTCACCTTTTGTCTTGGACTGAACTTAGAAAAATGTTTGTAGTAGATACAAGACAGTTCTTTTAATGAGAACTGCAGTGACAAATGGATTCCTTGCAAATCCCGATGTTGCAGGAGTGCCTTCCTTTCGAACATCGTAAAGCTCGAAGGCTTCTACGGCAGTCCAGTAGTCCTGAGGTTCATCTGCTGCATCAACGTGAGATTTTTGGACATTCTGGATACCTCAACGTCTACAGCAGGTTGGAGGCCATCGCTGTTACTGTAAATGGTTGGTGCACGGAAATAGCGTGGAGGTCATCCCTTGAGGCAACACCGACCAAGCAAACACCACATCGAATACCTCACGAGTTTGGTGCTTCAATCGCCAAGTTGCCAGTTCCCGTATGCTTGCAGGCAGTGGGCTTCCTTGTCCAAGCCATCTTCCAGCTTCGCCTCAGACTCGGTGTTCAGGTTGCTTAGTGCTTCGGTTGTGACTCCATCCAATCCTTGATAAGGCTCGATTTGATACACTCTGATTGATCGCTGATTTCTCGTTCCACTTTCCAGGAATTGCCATGGCTGCTACATGCTGCTACAAAATGCATCAACATACCAACAGTTGTCGGGAAATTAAAGGGACACCATCCTGACTGGCCTAGCCGAAGACGGACGGTTTCAAGCTACCCCAGCAAATCACTTCCATGAGGTACAAGAATAAACACACCTGTATATTATGGTATACCACAAGACCTGACCTGGGACGCCCCAGAACCCACACAACTTGGACTTGCCAGAATTCGCCAGGTCACCTTTGGTCTCTTCTGCATCCACCATGTCACGCAGGGCGTGAACGAGGCCAGCGGCACCCCTCAGACGTGCCGACCAAACGGTAACGACTCTGGAAGTCGCTAATGACTAGATAAAGCTAAAGGGCTTGGGCTCCATAATTAGACACAAGATCACGTATGCAAGGTGCAACCTCACAGTTGACTGCAAACAGCTATGATGACATAATAGTAAACTCCGGCACCACCCAGGATAACTGATGGACCATCAAGAAGCTGAAAATTATCTACCACAGGTTGCAAACTGCAAGAGAGTGTTGTTTATCCACCCAAACTCGCTGCACACAGCTTACAAATAGGCATCCGGACAAGTGCTTGGCCTTTGGCTCTCCTGACACCAGCGTCTCATTCGATTAGATGTGAACGACTTTGATTGGACCATTCTTGTGAGACAAGAAATCCTTTTGTTTGTAGCTCTAGTATTGGATACCTCCTTATTACAACCGATATGCAAAAGATTGTCAAAACATGTCAAAAAACTTTCCAGGAGTGGTCCACGAACACCCTGAAGATACGGATTTTTTTGCGGATTGTGTCCTTTCAGATTCAAAGGCAATACAACATAATACAACCATATACAACCCAAGGAATTCTTTAGGTCCTTTTCATAGAACAATTCCTGGACCAGACTCCATCGATTTGTTTTGGGGGACTATAGAGTATCCCTCAATTGTCTGCTAGGCTGCTAAGTCGCTAGAGCCGGGCCCCTTTACTGTTCTCTACACCGGCGAAGTGTTTCCAGTCCAAAGCATTCAATTCAAGTATACTGACCACGGCTCCCTTGTGTCTGGTCAACCATTGTCTTGCGGAACCGTGCTGGACGGAACTTTTTCCGGCTTCCCGTTTCCCTCTCCAAGCTTGAACGTAGAAGCCATCTTGTAAGACGCTCGCTCTGACTCGAAGTTGCAATTTCTCGAGCATTGAAGCAACCCCTTCCTTCAAGATCGGCGCGCCATCAGAGTGCTTCCCCTTCCCAGTAACAATGAGAAGCGTCCGTGGCTTCCGCTCAGCATCATCCAGTGCCAGTTGAACAGCCTCTTCAGCAGCGGACAAAGACATGCCATGCAGGTCAAGCACATGATCTCCCGACTGGAAGCGTCTTCTTCCAACGTTGTTTTGCACCAGTTCATGTACCAGGTAGTCTCGGAAGCGTTGCCAGCCGGGATCGTCGTCTTCAGCGGACAGCTCATCGTAGAAGTTCTCCAAGCGCGCCGCGTTATAGGTGGACATATCGACCTGATGTCCACGCTGTGGGAGATCGTGCTTCAGCAAATGTAAAGCCTGTTCCCAGTGGTGGCTCATCGTCAAAGAAGCCAACTGCAAGTTGGAGCTGACCAAATCAGGTCGGAGTGATTCCAAAGAGTTGCCTGGATTCAGGCTGGATGCTAAGGCCAAGGATGACTGCCAGTATGAAGCAACGACGCAAGCCTGCAAAGCCTTGGGCGGCCAAAGCATGTATTGAACACTAGGTCACTAGGTTGATATCAGCGCGTATTACATTATATAAAAAAATGTCGAACATCCCGGCTGCATGGTTACAATGCATTGCCAAGACCCTGTCAAATACTGTAAGAACTAATTGTCAAGAGTCAATTGTATTATTGATTACTTCCGTTCTATTGTAGTACTCTTGTCACAACAGCTGCCTGCTTGCTAGGAAACATTATTCAGGCATGGAGTGCTCATCGTAAGTCCTTGTAGCTGTGCTTGGTCAAATAGCTCCAGAGCAAAAACCCAAGATCCACTTCCATCCAAGCGTGCGCTCTCCGCACAAGCCGCAATGGTGGCTCCTGCCACAGGGCAAGTCACATTGAGTTCCAGTTCTTGTGGCTTGCAACCTCATCACAAGAAACTCGACACACTCACACAATTCAAAAGGACCCATCTGAGTCTGCAATGGACTAGAGTTGGGATTCAGGGGACTTGTCTGTGTCCAGCTGGAACATACTTTACTTACCAGTTTCTTATGCCTTTTTGGCTGCGAACGAAGCCCAGTCCGAATGTGATGATGTCTGGCTCGACATGCTGCCTGATGCTGGTCACAGGTCTGGACAAGCCCAACCGAGTCAAACTTCCGGACGAAAGGGATATGATACAGTAAACAAAAACTAGAAGTGCACTAGCCCCTGGGGTAGTAAGTGCTGCAGCAGTTCAACCCATCCTCTAAGGCCAGCCAGTGAGGGGGAGTGACATGTCAGGTCAAACAGCTTAAAATACGGCATCCAACAGATTGACAGGTTGCGCTTGCATCTCCGCGCACAAATGAAGTGCCTCTTGCCACAAGAAACCGGCACGACAAGCGTCTATAGCTGTGGTGTAACTCACAACGTCAGGCTGTTGCTTCGCTTCACGAATTGTGTCCAGTGTGTGCAATGCTCCTTGCCAATAGGACAGTCGCACAGAGCCCTTCATCAGCGTATTGTAAGTTTCTAGGTCTGGCCAAACCTCGTGTCTTCCCATGTCATAGTAAAGATTGTATGCTTCTGACATCTGACCACATTCTATCCTTGGTGGCCCGGTGGCTGCTCGAGATCTCTCTCACCACTTGGAACGAGATACAGTCAAACATCCCCTCAAAAATCGGCACAACATATTGGCACCTATCAGAAAACCAGTCAAAAAAGAGATCACTGAAAGCAGGCCCGAAATTCAAAGCATTCATAGCAGCATTGAGAAGCACAGTGTTTCTTTGCACTGAGTATTTGTCGATCTGATTGAGAAGCCCTTTGACGGTATCAAAGAGCCTTAGTCTGAACAAGTGTGGACACGGAAACCATGATTTGAGTCAATTCCCTGCTCATGCTCCCGTCGGACGAGCAACTCCATTGACTCAGGCATTGACTCTGAATCAATTTGAAGACATTTGCATGTGACGTGGGAGGTTTTAGAGCATGATTCATGCTTGATTGACTTGATATCCTTGCAACAGTGCGGCTGTGATAACTTTGGTTGTGATCGCCGCTATACAGAGGTCACGACGAGCAACGATGTGCTTCGGTGATTTTCGGCGTAGCAGCAAGGGAGTGAGGGTTGTAATTCCGCATCGCACAAGGCATATTATTCACAACACTGGCACTATTCTTTACCCGCCTACTCATCGAAGGAGGCTGTAAAAAAAACATTTGGGGAGGCTGTAATCCAAACAAAAGTCTGTCCATCCCTGGCATCTGTAATTATACCAAATGAGCGTCTGCCAAAACGTACTGTCAAGCAGAGGACACCAAGGCTACTGTATCGCTTTTGAGGGGGGCCTATCGCTTTGCAGGTTTTAGCCACAATGTCAACATAGCTGAACATACCCAAACTGCGGAAATATGGTTATAGTTATAGTTATCGCTTTTGAGGGGGGGCCTATCGCTTTTGCATGCTTCAGCGCACCTCTTGAAATTAACGACCGATCTTTACTAAATTAGTCCTGACACGTTTTGGTGGTTGCTCAAATGATTTCGTATGAAATTGAATTTCAACATACGACACATCCAAGTTGTTTGCTCGACACATCCATGAAACCCTTGGCTTCCACAGGCTGCAAGGACTCCGCTGTATGCAGTAGCTCCAGGCTGTATCTTGCGCATCCTCATCTCCTCAAGTCCACTAAGGTGACTAGGAACTCATGTTACGTAAGCAACATCTAAGCTGCTCCAACCTAATTACTGAAATTCCAGTGTTGGCCTGTGAGATGCAGCAGAATAACTTGCCCTTCCCTGGTCCTTCAGCATCTGTAAAGACCGGTGAAGTTGATCCGCATCATTCCTTAGCCCGTAGAGCGAACAAGGAGCGGTGAGCGCACAAGACCAAAATAACAAAAAAAAAAACGTGATACGTTTCAAATCCTCTTCCTGCATGGAGCTCTGATGGGTGTACACTACGGTATGATTGGTGTTCTATTGTTTGTTCAGAAATGCAGGTGAAGAGGATTTGAATCCTGTGCTGAGCACAACATTGGCACAATGCCTTCAGCATGGAAACGTAGCTTACCCGTGTTGGCTGCAGGCTGTTTTTGAGCATCTCCTGACCAAGTAGCGGTAGTTTGCTAGTTGCAAATCACACTTGCAGGGTCTTCTGACAAATCAGTCGGGACATGTCCAACCTGAGTTTTGCTTAGCTAAAACCAATACTTTGAGGCAAATTACTATAGTTTTTGTATGACATCCAAAAAATAATCAAATGCATGTCTTTAGTAAGCCAAAGGACTCTATACTCTATATGGGCCTAAATTGGAGGTGATCAACCATGTTCCACCAAGAACCAATTGGTTCAGGATGGTTTCAACACACCGAAGTCCTTCTGTAGAATCAGCGCATGCTCCCACTCTGTGGCAGTTGCACAGGCGGCTATGGCCGAATTGTAAGTACGAACGTTGGGAGTGGCGTCTGCCCGCTTCTCGGAGGCCATGACATGCAATAAAGCAAAAGCCAGCTGCCATTGGCCTGTTCGATCCGAGCACTTTTTCTCAGCAACACGAGGGTATTTATTGCTTTTCTCCAAAAAAACACACACCCAAAGCTAGAAAACTGTGCTTCTCTGCATTTCTCTGCGCCTGAGTTGGCTCCGGCGCTGATTGCGACGTTGAAGGACATCGTGTCAGGAGCAGGCAGTTGGTCACGAGTCCTGCTTCCTAACATCTTGGAAAGGAGCGCCAACGTCCATTCCCACTTTCCAGAGGTGCGAAGTGCTTCCAGCATGGTGACGCTGGTGTAAAGGTCTATGCCTACAGATGCATCAGTAGCATCCCAAAAAAATCTTCAAAGCATCCTGCCAACGGCCAGCATCTCCCATGGTCCCAAGTAAGGTGGTCAGCATGACCACATTGTGGTGTCCAGTCAAGTTCTCGAAGTAATCCAAGGCCTCTTTCCAACATTCTGATCGTCGACAGGCACAAAGAACTGCATTATGCACGCGGACGTCAGCTTGTAAGGACTGCTGTTTCAGAGATGTGACGCTTGCAATGGCCTCTTGCCTAAGCGTCGGCCGTCAGGCCCGTTGGATTCACTCTTGCTGCTCCCATGTGCTTCTGTTTTGTTAGAAAATCATGAGCACGCAGCTAGTCAGCTAGGCTAGAGCTTTTACTATACTAAAGCCCAGTTGCCAATTGGCAGTGGAAAGTGTCTTCATGAGATCAATTTGCATCTGCCGGTTCCCAACTTCCGCAGACTTTGCAGCGCTTCGTTGCCTCCGAGACAGTAGCATTGTTGAAATCTCATGACTGAACAGCATTCACGTGATCACCTGTGCTCAACCAGCAAAGAGATCATAAGACATGCAAACTGTTCCAGGACAATGCTTGTGGGTTCCACTGCCCTTTACCTACATCCTTTCAGACTCCACACTGACTCCGGTCGTGTTACATTGATGGATCCAGCGGTGTGCGTGCCAACATCATAGCATCGACTAGCGCAAGCACTTGCGCCCATTGTCTTGACGAACCGAAGGCAGCAGCTGCTGCGTTGTAGGTGTAGCTGGTGCACTGAAGCCTACAAAGACCGAGATTCCACGTATGGAGACTGACTCACAGCGAACACAACCAGAGTTGAACCATAGGACTCAAAAGGAATAGACTAGACTGTGACTGTTACCATGATTCCTCTCATAACTGTCACCACTCTAACAGGTCCACATGCACAAACATCCACAGCAAAATCTAGATCCTACAATGTGCTAAAGGTTTTATGTGCAGATTACACTGTGTCAACTACTGTGTCACTGTGTGCAACCATACAGTTGTCCTGTCTCTACTAGATGCACCCGCCGGCTTCCATTCCCTCATACGAAAGCCGCGCCTCCTCTGTGCAAACTCCGAAAGCAATACCAAAGCTTGCTGCCACTCTTGGGCCCAGCCACAAACCCCAATGGCAGCATTCAACATGGGAACTGTCGGGTGCAGTCGTTGTCTTTCACAACTCTGGATCAAGGCTAAAGCTGCTTCCCATTCTCCATTTCCACGGCAAGCTTGGATGGCACAACCATAGGCCACTTCATTCGGCCAGAACTTCTTCTGCTTCGCCTCCTCCAAAACCGAAACACACCAGCGCCACTGGCCATTTCTGGCCAATTCTTGAATCATGGGATTAAAACGTCCCAAAGTGATCAGGCCACCACAGCTGAAGCGTTCCAGTTGTCTTTGCCAATCCGATGCGCCAGCCATGATTTTGCCGTTGATATTGGCGCCAGCTGATGCTTGATGTCACTTTGCTGGACTTCAGGTTTCCAACATGGCAAAGCAGTGAGAACCGTTAAGTGAGCTACTCAGGTACAATGTCAAACCACCCTCCAGGTTTGTAACCATACTGATTCTCAAGCAAGCTTTATGACTTGTGACAGGAATGCCCAAAACAAGGTAACAATCAGAACCTGAGACTGCTACCTCTGCCTGCAAAACTATATAAGGCTTCTGGATTGTCACTCTCGTTCATAAGCCCTGTGCGAATGCTGCATTCTGGGAGAGATCCCTTGAATCAAGCTGACAAAAAAAAAAAACATTTGCACAAAGGCAGCTTCGACATTCTACTCCATATTCTACCATAAAACACAGCCAACAATCAGCCAGTGTCCGATCAAAAACTCTGCAAAAACCTTACTAAATTAATGGCCTGAGCTTTGACCCCTGATGACCCACAAAGCTACTTGGAGACGCGTAAACCATCTTGAGACGACTAAACAGAATTGGCCGAGACAGTCAAACACCACCTCTACTACTTACTACTTGGCGATTTTTAGAACCAGCTCAAGCATGAGCTTAAAATCGGTTGTGGTCTTACCGCAGGTCAATCCAATCAGACTAGGACACATCATTATCATTTTAGAATGATCGCACCAAAGAGAATCACGATTCGTGGCTGGAAATAGGATCTCACGCTGTACAGAAGCTGCTTGCAATGCCTTGCTTTTGATTGATTCGGAATGTCCAATGATTTCCACATGCCCAGCGATTGCCTTGTACGGTCATATTCGTCGTCAACAACATGTATCCAGCATTGTACTCCCGCAATTAACGTCTGACGTGTCTGACAAAACACTGGTGTTGGATGCCAAGCGCTGGTCAAACCAGCTTCAGCATCCTCAATCTCTCTATATTTCCCCTTGCAGAGTCGAATCTGTTACTATCTCCACCCCTCTCTATCTATCTCTATACTACAATGATCTACAATGAAGTAGCTCTATCACTTATCACCAAGATGGCCGGGGTGGCCCTCTGTAGATCAACGTGGTACAGGAACTGTGCAGAAACTCACCATCTTCACACATTTGCTAGAACTCATACGATAAATCTTGAGAAGAGCAGATGCTGAAATCCCATCTACCAACTTTGAAAACACCAAGAGCTGATGCTTGGTCCCATCTAGCCGCTCTGTCCATCTAGCCCATCTGTTGCATCTTCCTTCAACCGACCCCTTACGACGGGTCCTGGGGATGGATCGGGCACTTCACGCTTGTCCACACGTTGCTGAACGGGCTTCGGCAGTTGGGGTGTTAGTATACCTGGAGAGACGGGATGGACGGCCAGGTAGCAATCTGAAAACTATTAGCTTCTTGTTCCTAGTAGCTATTTGCTCCTAGTAGTATGGCCAGGAGCCCCCAGTAGCTTCTTGTTACTAGTAGCGATGCCAGGAGCCCCTAGTAGCGTCTTTTCGATTCAATTTCAATTGATACTCAAATTTGTCATCCATCACCCATCATCACCCCCACCCAACGGTGCCCTTGCATGCACTTGCGTCGAAAATTGGTTTGGATGTGTCACCTATGCACCAAAATGACCTTCTCGTGGAGATTTGAGATGTATCCACATACAGATCTGCTCAATTCATACAGAACGTTAATGTGATGGAGGAGCAGGTTCATGACGCTGTGCGAAGAACTATGTATTTGCAACCTTCCCTGCAGAATGCCCGTGCCATAGAACGCATTCCGTAATTTACAGGAGGGTTGGACTGCTGGGAAAGTGAACCAATCATAAGTATATCACGGAACTTCCTTCATCTAAATACTATGAACATGGTGGACATTGGTGGACCATATAGACTAGACCTCTTGTTGCCTCTCACCAATGATTGTCCCGCCACTGCAGCTTCACACCTCGCCCAGTCCTCGAACACTCCGACGCGAACCATCACAGTGACAGGCGGCGTTGCCGCTGATATTCTCTGGAAGCTATGGCACGCATACCTCATTCTGCACGCGCAATGCCCGTGAAGCTCTCCAGTCTCTACTGACTGTCAAGTCTGACTGCTGCCAAGAGTCTCACGACATGTATTGGATTGTTCGCTGCTCTTGTCACACTAGCCTTCCAAAGAAAGCTGACACAAAGCGAGCTGGATGGGATGCTCCCTCCAACTCAGAGGCCGTTCGATACAACCAGGTGATTAGTTGGGAACATATTGCAAGTGGTGGGAACGCGTTGGGGAAAAAAAAATGCCGTTTGACCCCACACAACAGCGTCAACCTGGTGGATTATTTTGATTACCAGGTCAGGTTGTTCAAAGCAAATCAAAATCGAACCACTTTGGGGACAGAGTCTTTGTCAACAGGGTTGCACGCTACCTCGAAACGGGGCCAAACGGTTTCTGCCACCGGCAGCGGAAATTACAGTCCGAGGTTTTCAGCCATCGAAACCGGTGAAGGATGGAGAAGGCATAACAGTTTTGTGTGTTCCTAGCGGAATTCTCACTCTGCCCTTCCAATGAGCATCCCAATGATGTTTATCATACACATGTTTGAATTGTCCAGACCATTCTCACCCTAGAATTGACTCACAGCATCTCACAGCCCCATAGCCTTGGATCCAAACCGCGAAGATCTGGCAGTTGGGGAGACACCTGAGTGGCATTGAAAGTCCAAAGTCATTCTGGATGAAGAAATTATGATCAAACATCTGCACAAACAATATGTGCAAAAGAAAGCTACAAATAGTGACACAAATGCGCAACTAGGGTGGAGGCCATCGCAAGGAGGTTGGAGGCCATCGCTATTAGGGGGAGGTCATTGCTAGTAGGTTGTAGGCCATCGCTTTTAGGTCCTTTTGCTGTGTTGGGCATTTGGTAGGGGTCTGGCACAGAAGAGCGTGGAAAATGCGTATCATTTAACCATTGATTGAACTGATACACTGCTCCAGTGTCACAGGAAAGTTTTGCAGCACTACAAAGGAACATGTTCACTAGTTACAGCTACAGCATGTATGTATGTTTGGGTGTCCTTCCGTGCGGGTGCGTGTTTGTGTGAAGAAAGGCTTTTGCTTCTACTGTATAAGTCCACTTGCTCATGTGCTTGACAGCATTCTACACGCAAACCAGAATCCACTCTGACTCCAGTGATACTAAATGCGTATATACTATACAAATACCGACGACTGTTTGCAATCTGAAAGGCAAACGACCTCTCCCGTAACTGAGGACACGTCTTTGCTTTGAGCCATACCTGCTTGTGGACTCCTCCCCCCTTGTACCATCCTGAGTGGAAGTGGGGTCAAGGTAATTAGATATCGAAGCAGCCACGCAGACAACTGAAACTGTTAAACTCAAATAAATGCATCATTCATTGTATATAGGTTGTCGATGATGCAAAGGAAGTACCGTGGCTGGTGTCAGCAATGCAACTGGCTAAGCTACAATTTACTAACGTGCGACAAACATGCCAGGCAAGTCTCTGTCTATGGAGCGAGAGAGAAGTGGATGTCCAGCCGGCAGTATCTCTGGCACTGGCAGCCAGTCTTTGTTGTGGTGTGAATAGGCTCCTCTGAAGTAGCAAGCCACGCACCACTCTCAAACCCGTAGTGTTAAATTCGTTGAGGCTCATAAGGAGGATGAGTACTGAGTATGAAGCTACAGCATGCTACAGCTGGAGATCAAAGGGAAACACATGGGGTCTATATCTGCAAACAACATTGCAACGTCTGTAGTTTCCGGGCAATCCCAGTTGCCTCTTTTTGTCGTCCCTGAGCTTGAGTCTCCATTCTTGCTTCTTGGGGGTTGCAGCAAGACCCAAAGGCTACAGGCATTGGAAGGGCTATCTATTGCTATCTAAACAACGGCACATGAGTTGCCCAAGTGGACTGGATTAGCCATGATAGCTGCATGCTGCATACCAGCAAAGAAAGCCCGAGAACTCCTACTCTTGCTTCGGGACACTGCTGACGCATGCTCTGAAGTGTGTGCAAACAATAATACCGTCAACCAGAATGCAATATTACAGTATAAACATGATATTGTAAAAAAAAGATGCAGATATATAACATGTATATAGCCAGAACAAGATCAATCCACCTTTTCTTGAATCGTGGCAAAGCCCTCTCCAATAGTGAGAAGGTTTGAACTCCTAATCCATGGATCGGGCGGGGATGATGTCCCTTTTGGATACTTCAGAACCCTTGCGACGCCTCAGCACTTCAACCTGGACTCCACAAAGGACTCGGGCGCTCATGTACTTCC
The DNA here is from genome assembly GCA_963970005.1 of Durusdinium trenchii. Classification (NCBI taxonomy): domain Eukaryota; class Dinophyceae; order Suessiales; family Symbiodiniaceae; genus Durusdinium; species Durusdinium trenchii. The sequence continues at coordinate 322,718 of CAXAMN010016335.1, read as the reverse complement.
TCGTTTGAAACCCATGACTCACCCACGGTAATGTATATATAATATATACACTTCGGCCCACTGAGGTTTTATCAAATTTCACGAGGTTTGGGATTCTTGGGGCCAAGTGCGATTTGCAATAATGTGTAGTTTTGAAGACGCTGGGTGAGGTTCAATTTGTTGGTGTAGCGCCAGCATTTCATTTGGAACCTTGCAACATGTTTGGCACAAAGAAAATTATGAGAACAAACAAAAGAAGGTCATCAATGTTGGCATGGTCTCTCTAGAATATGATTGTATGACTGATTACATAATGAAACACTATTAAACTGGTTGAAAAGAATCAAGCAAGAAAGACTTTGGACCTTAAAGTCACATCAGCTGTGCGGCCCAACTATTAAAACCAATCTGACAAAAAGGAAACCCATGTTTGAACGCGGGTGAACGAGAATCCGGTAGACATAGGAGACAACATTGCAAAAAAAAAGAAACCATGTCAGCAACGTTGGACATATACAAGCAAAACCAGTGGGAACCAAGCTGTGAAGACAGCTTGGGGCAATAGGCAAAAGCAGTGGGAGCAAACCACAAGGTTGGATGAGTAGGCGGAAACAAATACTGTAGTCGAAAGTAACACCAAAAACCAAGGTTTCAGTCGGGATTGCAAAAGTTTCGGTCAATCGAGACTGCAAACTGAAACAGCCAGGAAACAGTCGGGAAACAGTCGGAAACAGTCGGGAAGCAGTCGGAACACAGTCGCAAATGTGTGGAACACCTGGGAACCAGTGGGAATCACTCGCAAAAAATGATGAACAATCCAAGTGGCACTTTCCAAACAATTTTTGCCGAAAAATTATGTGATTTTAGACTCTAAATCCCTGATTCCGAAGTCAACAACTCTTAAAATCACACTTTTTTTTGCCGAGAGATTTCACATCATCCCTTGCTTCCAACTGTTTCCAACTGCTTCATCTTGTTTTTTTGTGTTTTCTGCATTCTTTGCTAAACGGTGTGATTTTTTGTTTTTTGGGTGCAAAATTGTTTGGAAAGTGCCATTTGGATTGTTCATCATTTTTTGCGAGTGATTCCCACTGGTTCCCAGGTGTTCCACACATTTGCGACTGTGTTCCGACTGCTTCCCGACTGTTTCCGACTGTTTCCTGGCTGTTTCAGTTTGCAGCCTCGATTGACCGAAACTTTTGCAATCCCGACTGAAACCTTGGTTTTTGGTGTTACTTTCGACTACAGTATTTGTTTCCGCCTACTCATCCAACCTTGTGGTTTGCTCCCACTGCTTTTGCCTATTGCCCCAAGCTGTCTTCACAGCTTGGTTCCCACTGGTTTTGCTTGTATATGTCCAACGTTGCTGACATGGTTTCTTTTTTTTGCAATGTTGTCTCCTGTCTACAGGATTCTCGTTCACCCGCGTTCAAACATGGGTTTCCTTTATGTCAGATTGGTTTTAATAGTTGGGCCGCACAGCTGATGTGACTTTAAGGTCCAAAGTCTTTCTTGCTTGATTCTTTTCAACCAGTTTAATAGTGTTTCATTATGTAATCAGTCATACAATCATATTCTAGAGAGACCATGCCAACATTGATGACCTTCTTTTGTTTGTTCTCATAATTTTCTTTGTGCCAAACATGTTGCAAGGTTCCAAATGAAATGCTGGCGCTACACCAACAAATTGAACCTCACCCAGCGTCTTCAAAACTACACATTATTGCAAATCGCACTTGGCCCCAAGAATCCCAAACCTCGTGAAATTTGACATGAGGTTTGGACAGGAAAGTGTTGCTGCGGCTTCAAAACAGGAAAAACACAAAGTCTTGAGAATGAAAACATACAAGAACCCAAAGTCCTTTTGTCTCGTGCTCGTTGATGTGCATATTGTTTAAGCCTCAAATTCACCGTGCACAAGTAATGTGGTAGATTCACACAGAAACTGTCCAATCGTACTAGAAAAAGCTCTTCATGCAACCCACGTATGACACATGGGAGCTCATTCAACGAAGGCTTCGGAAAATTTAACCAATCAACGGTCAAATTTAACAAAACACACAAATATTATGTAGATGTACTGAAACATACAAGTATGATCTGGGACTGCAATGCTTCAAACCAAAAACACAAAAACACGGCTGCCCTTAATGCGTCTACTCATCCCTTCCACTTCAATTCCTCAAGATAGTCTTGGGCAAAGAGACGCATGACCAACTGAAAATTGGAAGCTGCTTCCTGGCACCACGTTGGCAAGAACTGAGGGGTTCACGCAGCACTTCCAGTTTATGGTGCTTTCCCTTCAGCACAAGAAGTTACTGGTAGCTGTTGCGTGGCTATATGCTTCGCCTTGCCACCAATCTGTCAAACCATTCCTTCCACACCTTAAATAGAGAACGTCTTACTATTGTACCGTTCCCATTCGTTGGACGCACTCACTCCATCCACTCCATCTCACTCCCATCACCGGCACATTCCGAACTATCAAACATCAGACAAGACACGTGCATGCAACAGAGTCCATTTAATAGAGGTACATTGAGACCCATCCCTCATGAGGGACGCCCAGAATGCGTGACAAAGACAATCATGTTTTCACCGCCTACTTCCTATAGACTTGAACAAGAGAAGGTCATTTTCCTGTCCTGCGCCAGTCCAAAGAACAAGAGCCCTCAATAATCAAGAAAAGCACAAACATAAACTATCCTTGGACACTAAAAGAGTCAAACTCCAATCCAGAGGCCGTGAGGAGGCGAAGCATCGTGAAGCAAGAACCAACAGGAAAGAGCCCAAGCTGCCAGTCCTTGGCCATCTCTATGGCAGGCAGCGTTTGCGACCTGCAACAAAAACGTGTTATGACCTGGACTTTGACCCTATGATGAACGGGTTTTGAAGAAGTGCTGTCCACAATTTCTGGGGAGCAGCCTGCAAGGAGAGACTCACACATGAATCAAGAATGCCTCTGACCTCTGAGAAATGTCCAACGTGTACATCAAAGCTCCGGTACCCTCCAGTCCACAACGGCGACAAGAAGGCGTGGCCAACACCAAACACTGTATCCTAAATTTTGGGACTGTGCTTCTACTGCATCAAGAACTTTGCTTAGGACCAACTCTCCTCTTCGCCCAGTTCTTTCGCCTATGCACTCGTCGCTGAGAATCCTCGACCCTTTGCAGGGAGAAGCGCTTGGGCGCTTGCTCGATAGGGTCGGTGAGTTCCATGGCATGTTCGGCCAAGTGAAGCTCCATTGGTGGCGGCGCCCCAGAAAGCTGAGGGAAGCTGTGTTTTCCAAATATTTCCAATGGGCTGCGAGAAGGACACAATGCGAGACCTCCAACTAGATTTCAGTTTGTTCAAACTATCTGAAGCTGAGCTTCTTGTTCCTTAACAATACTGAACAAATGTTTCTCCAAACCATGACAAAGCGGATAAATGGCCATGCTACAGAGTTTGCTGTCCAGAACTTGTCTATGAGCCAGCTTATGTCACTGAAATGCAATATACAGTACAAACAATATACAAAAAACAAGTAACTCCAATGCAGAAGCGACAAAGCTCTGCAACTCGTGCTGCAAATTGCTCTGACACATTCAAGCTAGAAATCTATTCCAAGAAAAGAAACCACTCTAGCACCCATCTACGAATGCCCCTGACATTCCTGTACCTAACAAGAACTCATGTACCTGTGTATATATGATTAATTACATCATATAGTATTGTATGACTGCATCTGCCACTCTCAAACTCTGAACAGCTTCCGTGGCCGTGCCTCTTTCTGCAAAGGCCCGTGGCTTCCTGCAGAGCACACTGCAGATCTTCCACGGTCTCTCTAGCTTGCCATATTGAAATCCTGGACCGTGCGGATCCTGAGTCATTGCTTGGTTTCCCTAAACGGCCGATGTGGTAGAGTTGAGTTCACGAGGAACCGTCAAACAACACCAGGAAAATTGCAAACATTGCAAAAGCTTGCATCTCCCCACTTCTGTCGGTGTGACCCAATTGTCAGAAAAAGTTGCAACCGCATTTAAGCAGAGGCAAAAGGGAAGCATGATGTGGTCTCACTGTTTTGGGAACACTTACGCATTCGTGCTTTTCGTTCTGCTCCGGACCACTCCTGCACGTTCCTGAAGAGGCTTTGAAAGGCATTACCCTCCCAAATCGGAAGATCTCCTGGCTGGGACGCTCTCGACCGAAGCTTCATCACAAGATTCAGCGCTGAAGGGAAAGTGAAGCCACTTTAGCCACCAAGTGCATCAAGCCGGACAAATGACGTCAATGGTGCCGATGCTCCGCATTTGACCAGGAATCCCCGAACCAACGGAATTCTCGACACCAGGAATCCTCGAAGAAGATCGTTTTTTAAAAGACAGCCTTTGTTGTCCACAAACCTGGGAGACACAGCTTTCTCAGGCTAAAAGTGCGTGTTTTGCAGAGACTATTAAGTAGTTTACGCATATATATATATATATATACAATCCTGCGCATGTCACATCATTGTGTGAGCTAACAGTACTCTTTCACCAACAAGGTTGGTCCTTGCATGGTGACCCTCAACTTGCTACATACTTCGATTATCACGCCAAACTCAGATGGGCTGTTGGCTTTTTCGCCAAATGTAAAGAGGCTTGGTCGCTTTCCCAGGTGTTTGTCTGCCTCACTGGCCAAAGCGGCCGTACTATGCCCGCTGTGTTCGATCCTTGGGGCTCAGGTCTTCATGGGAAATGAGGGCTTGCTACATCTCGCAAGAATCGTTGGCTGCGGTGTTGGCAAAACGCTGTCGTCTTGGCAGGTTCCGCTGCTCTAGGTTGCTTTCGGTTTCACTTTGGGTCTTTCTTTGGGGCATTGATGTGCTCGGGTCAGTGCGCCCGGTACAACACCGGGTGCGTCTCACGCGTGATGAACCCGGTGCGCTTGGTGATATATACACATATATTGTAATCAGTGGGCAAAGAGGGAAGCAACTATTCGTCATTGGGTTGATAGACGAAGGTGAAACTATTCATCCTTATTACTCATCTTTCCATAATTACTTGACTCAAGGGCTTAAAAGTTTGAAGCCATGTAACTATATAGGATCAAACCAAGAAAGTTCAATCTGAATCAAAAGAATGGTATTGAAAAGCAAGCGCAGAGCTTGTGTACGGAGGTGATTCTTCAAGTGGCCTTCCATGTCTTTGCCTTTGCACCAAGCAAAACAAATGGCCAAGGAGCGGATACTCAAGCGCTAACAAGAAGACCATGAAAGTTCCAGCAGCCCAAAGATCTACCTGTCCAGGCGAAATGAAGAGCTTGATTCATGTAATTGTGGGTACAGAGTCTAAATTCTATCTGTCCTCTCTAGGACAGTGACAGTTGTCTGCGTTCACAATACAAGTGGAACACAGCCTACCCCCTTCAGGCACTTGACTGGCTTCCTGTGGACTGCCCTTTGCACTGTCACATATCGTCACAAAACCCTACCAAACCAATGAAAAAGAACAAAGAAACCTAGTAGCTTCTGGTTCCTAGTAGTAAGGCCAGGAGCCCCTAGTAGCGTCCTTGCTCCTAGTAGCGATGCCCTTTGCTGTCCCCCACTAGTAACTAGTTTCTTGTTCCTACAGCAAAACACTGTTTTGCACTCCAAAGATCCCGAGGGTGAACAGTGCACAACTTCACACATGCAAGTCAAATGCGCATGTCCAACAAGGATCTGTGAAGGTAAACTACAAAAGTGAGATGTGTTGATCATGACAGGCCTGAATGATATGGGAGCTCCTTTCTACCACGGGTCTACCACTTTGGCCTTGCTATCATAGCCAGCAGAGCGAGGCAACATGTGCATCTCTGGCGCCTTGGTGGAACAATCAAGTTGGCACTCAAAAGAAGCGAGTTATAAGTTACTATAACATGTTATAACTTAGAACCCACCCTGGCATGAACCTTGTGGAAAAAATGCATTACAAACAAGACGGAGTTGTGGCGTGATAGTGGTTCTAAGTCGACTGTTCTGCTCGACAGCAACTTGTTGATTCTGCAAACACATCACAAGACATGGTTTGTACATGTTTGTAATGGTACAAACCCGTGTCCGAAATCTATGATTCTCTCCCAACTGGCCATGAAACTCGCTTTCATTCTCAAAAATCAAAACAAACAAGGCCCTTCTCAAAGAGGGAATAGCTCGTACAGTATCCGAAGTGCCGCATCGGTGCATGCTTTTTTGGGGCCTCCAGCCATGAAGGCTGGCGTCCCCAGCTTTTCAGTGAGCAACTTCCCTGGCTGAAAGCGCACCGCCTGAGTCTTGTCTGGGTTTTCAATCGAATGTGAACACGTATGATGGATTTGAACACACGCAAAAACAAACAGTTGAAAAGAATATCCAAAACAGTATTGAACGGATTCATGTTTTCGAAAGAGTCTTGGGTCTTCAGCAACGAGGACTCCAAAATCCTAACAGACTTGAAAACTTTTGGGCCAGTGATACGCAAAGGCTTTGTGTTGTCAGCAAGACTACTTGTGGTCAGCTTGATGTTTCCACAGCACCCCCAATTACCTTGCACGATCTGTCCAGGCACAAAGAATGGTCCACTTGACAAATTGCCAGTGCGATGGGATGCCCACATAGCCTCTTTTGTCTTTGGATAGCCCATATAATCACATAAGTTCTGTTGTGGCGAGTGCAAAATGTACAAATTTGAGTCTTGACAAAGTTTCACTGCAACGTGAGCTTTCAACTGCATCTCAGTCAAGGGCGATCCCGAAATCTCCAAGTCGAAGACGTGCATGTGGTTTCTGCACATGACCTGGTTGAACAACAGAAATCATTGAATTGGTTTCATGCATGTTTCTGCAGCTTCTGCTCGCTTTACAACATCAGAATGGCGCAAGGGCACATGCAAAGGACATTTAAAGAGAAAACATCGATCCTGCTCGACTAGCCTGTTCTGTTTCAGTGGTATGTATATATATATAAATATGTTTCTTTTTTGGATACAAAGAAACCACATCAGCACAACAACTTCACTTCAGAAGTTGTGGCTTTCAATAGTGTTGGCCACGTATAATGTGTCCGAATGACGGGACACATTGACGACAAATTGGATGCATTGAATCGAATGGAGATAGTGCAAGGCCTTCCTTCTGATATTGTGGGCCACCTGATTTTCGGCGTCGAGGATCTGAGGGTCCCAGACCCAAAAGCATGGCATTCTGCGGTTTGATGTCTCGGTGGCAAATCTGCTTGGAGTGCAGGAAGGAAATTCCCGACCTTGGCGCTTGGTGTGCGCTTGGTGTGCTTGCAAACTGCTGCAAAAAACGACCTGAAACTTGTCAAGTTTGGACTTGTGCTCACACTGCACAACGAGTTTGAACAGCCTAGGTCTCATTCATGGGTTTGTTGTGCAAAACCATGTCGGTCAATAGACTTGGGTACAAGCACTTTCAGAAGCATACGCCCGCTTTGTTTCCTAGACTGTGTATTTCTGGGGCCACAGGTCAAAACAAAAGCTACAGCACCCAATGGCTGGGATCAATATGGATCCCTGGATCAGCACAGCATTTCAACAGCAAAACAAATTATCCAAAAGCTCCCCACTTCAAACCTGTGCTCCTGAATGAACCTCACCGTAGGGCCAAGCAAACAAAAACATGTCTTGTTCACGCCGTCCATTCTCCCAAAATCGGCTGAGAAAAGAGAAAGCAAGTCTTCCACCTCTTGTTTCTATTCCCCCAAAAAACAAAACCGTCCCGGACACCCCGTCGTGTCGGTCCCGTGTCGGTCCCATTTCGGTCACCGAAGACACGGTGAAACATCCGCCCACGCGACCGGGCGGAGCGAGGAGCGACGTCTCCTGGGCCCGGACAAGAGTTGCTTCATGAGATCCGAGGCTCGGAGCTCGGAGAAGCCGCCCTCCAAGGCTCGGGCAGCATCCTGGAGAAGCCACCCGTGGCTTGCCACGCTGACATGAAGGAACCAAAAAAGAAGAAAAGGATGGAAAAGGGACATGAAACATCATGAACATTCATGAACCCCCTATGTGGACATGAAGCATCCTATACTCTTATGCATGGTGGAGATTCTGTGTCTTGCTACGGCGTCGATGTCGCCATGATCCAGCATCTTGCGCCGATTTTGAACATGGATGGCCATATGGGATGGTAAACCCACTTGCCTTCGAACTGAGCATTGGAATGCCTTTGCTGCTGGCTTTTGAAAGGAAATGGCACAATTTTTCCTGACATACATGCCAGTTCTTCATCTACTGATCCAAGAAGCTTCAACGGGTTCAGTATGAAACTAAGAGCTGCTGCAAAGCTTGTTCCAGGTGCTGGATGGTTTCTGTGTAAATCAAACTAAATGGTTCATAGTGGTTGTTTGTAGGCTTTTCCTCTTGGGGCAGGTCGTTTCCAACTGTTAGTGATCAAGCCCAACAGAGGCCAATTCACGACTTGCTCGCACTCTGCATCAAACTGTGCAGCAAGAAGTGTGACGTAGGCCCACCAAAAAAAAACACTGGAAAAAACGATGGAAGAAAGAAAGTGAGAAAGAAATAAAAGACAGGAATGGAAAGAGGGGGTCTCATGAAAGGACACATAGACAAGAGGGCAAATAAGTTCAAGAAGGTCCTCCAAATTTCCGCCGTCACAGTACTCAAGTACCAGGTGGAATGAAGAGCTGGTGTCCTGTGAAGCTGCTTTATGATATAAACACCACGGACAAATGAACTGTCTCATGCAAAGCACTCCTCAAATGATCTTTGCTCTGATGACGCTTTCATGAGCACCAGCAGTATTATCAAGCTCACATTGAGTAGCGAAGAATTGGTATGCTTACCGCACCACGGCTTTAGTGGTGTAGGTTTGGTGCGTATTCATCATGGATCGTCAAGACTGAAAAGAAATTGGTGCCATAACTGTAGAGCTATCTGGCAGCAGCTGCCAAACCCCCCAAAAAAGTGCACTCCAGGAAGTCATAGAGCTGGACGAACCACTGTTGACCCTTGCAATCGCCTCGGCAGTTGCCGTAGCATTCGACGAACTCTGGTTCAAACAAGGCAACGTCTGAGGCAGGCGTCAGGCCAAGCTCTTGTCTTAGGACAATGTTCACTCAGCAGTGCCTTTACACCTGCAGAACACAACACCGGTCCATGTCATGTTCTGCAACCTGAGAACATCTCCAGATCTCGTTCTCGAAATCATCTGCCAAGCAGCCCATGAACTCAACTTCTGACATCACCAGACTGTCAGGAACCTGTCAGGAGCAGGCACCAACCCGACAAGTGCCTAAAGCGATACCTGCTTTCCTCTGAAACTGCCTCAGTCACTTGAACACCAATGCTAGTGCCTGTTGGTAGAATGCTGTAGCCCCTTTTTCTCAGCATGTGCGTGTCTGGGCAAATGGATTTAGTGGACCTCTCCACTCAAAAACACCTCCACACCAAACATGTTCCTTCAACAAATCTGACCACGCTACACAGTAAAGTACGCGCGTATGATTGAACTTGAAGTGTTTACATTGTTGCCTAGCTCAGCGTTACGTTTGGCAAAGGACCATCTGACCATCTGTAAAAAACATCAAAAGCAAAGGAACCCAAAGAAGCAGCGAGCAAAATAGCTGAAGTTTCCAATGATTTAACAACCTGATCATAATGACCTCCAGAAGCTGATTAATATAAGTCCTCAAAAAGTCTTTGCACTGCCTTCAACTGCTTCATCTTTTGCTTGTCCAGTGTCTTGACTGCCACAGCCTGATTCAACTATGTAATTTGTGACTTGGAGATGGTGACGCTCTCAATTGAATGACATTCTGCCCTCTGAATGGCACGTAGCAAACACTACGGGAAGCAAAACTGCTGTAGGCAAAAAGTTGTTGGTGTCATAATATCATACTCTAAAGCGAACAAATCGAGTCGACATGAGGTCGGGCTCTAAAGCGAATCACTCACGTTCCATACTTTGCGGTAACATCCAAAAACAGATCTGGCAGGAAGAGCCAACACACTCTCTGGGACGTGGACTTTTCCGCCTGAAAAGACACGTTGCAAAAAGTCGGGCGTGAGAACTGGAAGGAGACATCATATCGTATGACTGGAGGCAAATCAAGCAATGCAAGCCATACGACACTCAAATTAGAGGACCGTAAAGGACCTAAATCACAAGGCTTGAGATTTCCAATGTCCGAACAGAACTCGTCCGTTAAGTTGAACTTGGTTTCAAGTTGTAGTTGTTAACGCTCACTACATTCCTGGCAATTCCAACCCCTGGACAGGCCTGTTGCTGTCTGAACCAAGCAAAGAACCCTATTTTTTCTCACCGAGCCTTCAAGGAATTTTCCTTTCCAAACGGTGCCAAACGCCCTGGGCCAGCAGTAAAATTGGCCAACAAAGTGTGGGAGTCTGTTGGAGAGGAGCAATATGTTTGGGCTTCTTGTTCCTAATGGCTTCTTGCTCCTAGTAAGGCCAGGAGCCCTACTACCGTCCTTGTTCCTAGTAGCGATGCCAGGAGCCCCTAGTAGCGTCCTTGCTCCACATGATATTTTGTGATGATGAATCAACATGTGAGATTCCTCTCAAGCTCGAGCGGTTCTGCTTTTTTCACCAGAAGCATGAGCATGGTAATGAGAGCTCGATGCACAAGATGTCTGCTGCGGACAGCACCTACGATTGCACTTTCAGTGTGGTGTGGACAAAATGGCTACGGTATGGTTAGGTAAAACAACTCAAACACGGCAACCTCATGCTAAACCAAACAACTTCAAAGCATGTTCCACCATTTAGACAAGCTGCCCATGGCCCAAGGGTTTTCCTTTCTTGAGCTCCACGATGTCTTCCAGCCTCAGTAAGACCGTTTCATGATGAAATGATGAAATACGTTGAAGCAGTGATTCGCGAACAACCCCCCAGTCCGAAACAGTAATCCAACGTATTCTCCGTGTGGCTATAGATTGCTCTCCTCAATGAACAGCAGGCACGAAAAGGCTAGCGGCTAGCTTCGCCAACCAAACTGCAGTATGCTCCGTGAATGTCACACTGAAGTAGGAACATCGATCAGCTAGATCTGGATGAAAACCGCTGGAACTCTGACAAACAGAAGACATCAGCAAACATGTGTGTATATATAACGATATATATATATATGTTGTTTGCGGGACGTCAACATCAAGGCCTTTCAATCAGACTTGATTTCTGCTTCAAAAGAGAAAGAACCTTCAACCACGTCCTAAGCCCCCTACTTCCGGCCGACCACCACAGAGACAATGTCTCCTAGCATCGAAGACTGTTGAGGCCTCAAAGAAGCACTGCAAACTGACGAAGACTTTGGCAGCCAATAGGTTTGGAGTTTTCAAAAAGAACGCTAGGGTTCTGCACAGCAAAATGTGAAACCTTAAATGATTCACCAACCACATCCAACCACTCTACCCAATAGCAATTTCTAAACATACACAACATAATCACCCCAGGTCTGAAAAAGAAAGCCACGTCGCAGAAGTCCCTGCCGCAGTAGCACCAAGTTGAGAGCAGAATAGCACAAGGATTCCATCAAAGCAAAAACATCAAAGCGTATCAGCGTATCCCAAGAAGACTGCAGGCTACATGGTCACCAAATCTCCCACATAAGCCGCAACAAACCAATCAAACAAGTACGTACCCCCCTCAAGAGCTCCCAAGCAGCTTGTCGAATGGTAAAGCAACAGTATGTTCAACTTGTTCTTCATAGTTCCCCAGCAAATCCACCCTTCAAGAGCTGGTCGAAACACAGAAAGGAAATTCGGCTGTTGAAAACAACCTGTCATGATCTCTCTCGGGAGTTCGTGCTGAAGGGACGCAGGTGCACTTTGACTAAGTATATGATTCTTCAGCGTCGAAGAGAAACACAGAACAGCAAGCAGAACGTATATGTTTGAGACATTGTAGGTCTTTCTTGGATTCACTTGCGTACTCCGTGCCACTGTTTATAGAATAAATATACATCCAAGCAAGAACGCCGGACACGCCGGACACGGTTGCACACCTCGGCCGCCCTCCGAGGTTCGCGCGGGACGCCGTCGGTGCGTGGCGCATGTTGCACCTTCTTCGACCCCACGGCAGGTGGAGCTGTCACCGCACCGACCTGTGGCACTGTGGTGTCTGGAAGCTACAGTAGTAGCAGGGGCATCGCTACTCGGAGCAAGGACGCTACTAGCAGCTTCTTGCTCCTAGTAGTGATGCCCTTTGTTACTAGTCGCGTCCTTGTTCCTATCGTTTCCAAGGATATGACATTCAAAACGAGATGATCACACATGCCGTGTTGGACAGTGAACATGTTCCTGTGGATGTATCTTCCATTGTTGCGATCGCTGGTTTCCAAGTAAGTAAAGTGATCCCTTTCACATAACATATCTATATCCTCTAAACATTGCCATGTGTTGTCATCCCTGTCCAACAACCCAACAACTCGACAGGTTTTAGCCCAGCTATTGGGTCCAAGCATCCTACAGCATGTCAGGCACAAAGATACACAAGTCTGTATGAGACAGCTGATCGTGGCCTGCTCTGCCTGAGAGACAGCGGTTTGGCCCATGGCCTGACAAAAAAAAACTCACAACATGCAAACCAATTTCAACTGTCACTACTCGCATAGCTGTAGGACAGGGATTTTGGCAAAGGCATGCCGAAGGCTCGCTGCTTGTGTTTGTTGTTAGTTTGCGCAGCCAGCTCAGTTTGTTTCTCCGTGTGCATCACAGGTCTGCAGCTGTTTGTTATTGCTTATCAGCTCTTTGCTTATTTTTTTTTGCAAAATCATCGAAGTTACTGATCACTGTGCCAGGACAGCCATTGACAGGCAGTGCCCCCCCCCCACACACACACACACCGTCATCTCTCCCAAACATGTTCACCAAACTCATTCAACTTACAAGCTGCCTACGACAGAAGTTCCATCGACACAAGTCAATTGAAGCAAATACCTGGATTTCTGACGGAAAGCACCTGTTCTTGCAGACCAACCTGGTTGGCGATTCAAATTCACGAGGTGAAAAAATGCAGCTATGGATTCTGCTGTTGAGTTCTATGAAGTTGCTCGAAACATTTCACCTGTTGGCACATATCATAAGGTGATTGTTCAACATCAAACACCTGATGGCGGTCTCATTTGGGTTGGCTCTAAGGAATGACATATTTGTGCAAACGCCCTTTAATCAAATGGCTCATCACGCTTTGAGCACCTACAGCTTCCAAAGAGGCGCTTGGTTTGCCAAACGATGTTCACAAGCATCCTGAACTTCACAAGTGAGTGACTACTCACTGAAGCTGGCTCACTGCACGATAGCAATGCAATCCCATAAGCTTGCTCTGTGATGCCTGTAAAGATGCAAAAGAGCCCATTGAGAATCAAACTGCAGTTCTTTATGGATTGAATCTTTACAAATTGATTGAACAACTTCCCAGCAATAAAGCATCACAATACAATTTGCAGTAAGACAACCGGGGCCAGCAAGTACTGATCGATAGTTTTTCCCGCAGATTCCGCTGTCTGGCAAACATTGTGAAACAACATTACTGTAGTACTGCATCATAAAGATATTTCTGTAGAGTGTTTTGTCAGGATTACTGTAGAATTGCCCAAGGGTCATTTGCGCGAAAAGCTGCAACTATGCAAAGCCCAACATCATTCTGCTGGTCTGAAGAGACGCAGTACCTCGAGCTTCCGCATGCTCCAAACATGATTGCCCTGCAAACAAATAGGAATCATTGTGCATCCCCGAGACATAAAGCCCAGGTCATTCTATGCCGATATGCACGCGATGGAAAAAAACGCATATGTTATCCCACAACACACTTTGCATTTTGACTAGCAAACAAATTATCACCCATGGTTTGTACAAGTAAGGTCCTATGTCAAAGCATACCCGTATGACCTTCAGTCAAGACCTCCACTTCATCTTGTATCTTCATGACCACCCCTACCATGAGCTTCCCTGTACCATAAAGCTTGTCAGCAAATAGAACTGCTGGTGTTGCGAATAATTCCTTGTAAATCGTAAACGGATGTTAAAAATCAACGGTGTTTATGTGCTACAACCAGTAGCCTTAGCTTGGATCGAACATGGCCTTTTTGCAGGAACGACTGAAATGAACGCGCCATCAAGGTTTTTTCGTGCAAACACAGCAGGCTATCACCGCGACAAGAATTGCTTTGTTTGAAATCTGAGACTGTACTCTTCAAATTAAAATAACAAAGCAATTCTGGTTGGTGATGCGAAGCTCCAGGCACATCAGAAATGCCTAGAAGTTCACCTTCCTTCAGCCCTTCAAAATCAACACCATCAAGCTCGTCCTTTCCCTTCCAGTGGTCCAGGCCGCCTTTAGGCCTTTTTGCTGAGCTTTGTTCGCAGCGCCCTGTTCGAGCCGAGCATGAGCGTCGTCGGGCATGTGATCGTCATGTCCCGAAAGTCCCTTGGTGCCTTGCCTAAAGGTCTTCTAGAGAAATGCAAGCGGGTGCACCAGTAATTCGACCAAAGGGTTCTCTAGGCCCATGGATTCAAAAAGCAGTCACTATTCTGCGAAAATATGCTTTCAGATTGGAAGCAGGACATACAGCGCAGGTGGCTGTGCTGGTGTGAAAGTGACCTGACACCGCCATGGGATGCCGGAGATGCCAAAGGCCAAAACTCTTGAGAGTGAGGCCTGGCAGTGAAAACACTAAACTCCCTCTGGCGTGGCATACGGAGTTGCTGGATGATGGTCACACGGACAGAACGGTTTCAGATTCCAATGAGTTGATGACAACCAGCAAAGGTAGGCAGCATGAAAGACCGTCAGCTGAGAACAGCAAAACTATTGCAGAAACGGACTGATGCACAGTAACCACAGGGCACTTGTCCGCAGACTCTGGCTCTTTGCCTTTTCATTTATGTCAGTGGTGCTCGTGGACCAAGACAAATTGTCGCCGGATCTCAAACTTGTGCGCATATCCGTTTGGGTCGTGCTTGTGTCCCCAGTGGACGAGCTGCCATTGTGAGTGGTGCTCACGACCCCGCTGGTCAAACTCTCACTGGTTGTCGTAGTGATCAAGCCCCCACCAGTCGAGCTCTCACTGGTTGCGGTAGTGCTGGTCGAGCTCTCACTGGATGTGGAAGTGCTGGTCGAGATCTCACTGGATGTGGAAGTGCTGGTCGAGATCTCATTGGTCGTGGTGGTGCTGGTGACGTTGGGTATCTGACCTGCCCTCAAAGCAGCCACTTGCTCCGCAGTGATGTCATCCCCAGAATTCAGGATGGGGAAGCTCAACGAAGCCTCCAAGAACAGACGGATTTCTCACCAAACTGTGGGGTGAGGGTCGGATCGGTCGATCAGTCACCGGAGGTATAGCGAAAGAAAATGAAACAAACAAAGCCGACCATACCGGATCGGTCGCCACTAACAAGCTTGCAAATCTGTATGCTGGACTTCAATGTCTGCCCAACAACCGCATTATCTACGTTACCCGCATGCTCCTACCCAGCCCTGGCATGGTGAACAAACCAACCCAACCTTACCGGATCGGTCGCCAGGATCGGTAACCAGAGAGGTCGAGCTAAGGAAAAAAAAGCAACCATACCGGATCATACAACGTCACAATCCCTGAGTCGCTGATCTTGCTGATCCGGAAAACATGATCGCAAATCCATGGTTGCTGATCTCGCTCCGACAGTCGCTGATCCTATAGTTCTTGGTCGCTGATCCGGGAAAATTGGTCCCTGATCCAGTAGTCGCTGATCCTGAGTGGTCGCTGATCCTGAGTGGTCGCTGATCCTGGTCGCTGATCCGGACCCTCAGTCGCTGATCCGACATTTATTCCAAACTGTGTACACGCCCGGTGTGACTGCCTGCTATCGCCAACAAATGTCAATAGGTATCAAAAATACCTCCCTCTGTCTGCTACAAGTTCTACTAGTTTATATACCTACCCCACCAGCCCACCACACATACTATCTCTCAGGTTAAGTCTGCTCATGGCCACTACTGGGTCACTAACCAATAAACTGAACGCTTTTGCGCAAGTTTCACGAAGAAGGTGGGCCTCTGCGACTTGTCGGCATTCTGATTGAGTTGCTCCACTTCTTGGCTTGAGGTTGGCTTCCCAGGCATCATCACCTTTGTGTCCCTGATGAGCCCACGCAAAGTCACACACCACAATGGGGGCATCTCCAGTCGAATCAAATCCACAGCCAAGCATGGTGTGGTTGTGCCACAAAAGGAGCACCATGTGGCCTTACTTGGATTGGCCTCAACTACACACATCTCAACAGGGGCCTTCTCCTGTTGAGTAACCTAGAAAGTGGGCATCATTGAAAAATGTTCACGCGATCTCAACCAAGCTGCCAGAATTGTAAGAGCCGCCAGCATTTTGAACCGCATTGATACTGAAGTTGTGGACGCCTATCTCGGCATACCATGCTTTGGCACCGCGTACGCAGGTGTCTGTGCCCCAAGTAATCACTTCAGTGTAGTGAGGAAAGAAGCTGCCACCTGCAATTCTGTTGGACTCAAATTTGCAGTTCTGGAACATAGGAAGACTTGGTGAAAAGCAACATAGGACATCATAGGACATAGTTTAAGGAGGTTGAGAAAAAGCCAATAGCCGTCTGTGGTACAGCAGTCTGTGTTACAAAAGGGCCGCATCCGAAACAAACCAAAAGCTGATCCAAGATTATCCAAGTCCAGCCAGGCTTCCCCAGTTGGAATGAATGCTGCCCTTGTCCTTCTTGCTGGCCCACTCCTGTGCGCTGGCTGCAATCCCTGCGTGATAGATCAAGGGAGGTGCTCCATGTAGACAGCGGTAGTAGTTGATGTTTAACATGCAGCACTCCGCAGCTGTGTGGCCAGCACAAGACCTTGCCCGCATTGATTTTATTCGGCTTGAAGCTTGGAACATATTTGCAAACAAATGTCAAGAAAAAAGAAGTGGGATCTGATAGGTTGCTCATGAAAACTCATGAAGTATCTTCAGGTCTGTGGCGAAAGACCTAACCCGAATAGGTCTTTAGGAATTTCAGCAGGGTTGACCAAGACACGGAGGCTCCAGAATTTCCCACGGCTGCTGCAGGAAGCTCGGCTCGTAGCCATACTTCGCCAGAAAGGTCGGCTGATCGAAAGTGACCATCTGGTAGCTCCCATAGCCTTAAGCAAGTGCATACAATTCTTTTCAACAAGTCAATGTCCAATTAGCCCAGCTCATTCAACCTGTTTGCAACAAAAGTTCAATTCTAATGTTTCCAAATGACACTGGCCCAGTTGGTGACAGGCTGTGCCTCCCATGTCTTGAGAACAATCACTATTCCAGCGCCTGGTGCAAGCGTAGGTGCTGTTGATACTCTCTAGCGTGTAGAAGGACTGGCTATTCCTTTCCCAAACGGTGTTGCATTCACCTCCATCTTCGATGGGCCCAAAGCAAGCGTCTGGATTGCTGTTCACGTAGTCACAGGCGGCTGGACAAATGTAATTTGCATCTCCAGTCCGATCGCACTTCACTTCAGATCCATCCACTGTCACAGTCAAATTGGGATCACCAGAGCTTAAAACTGAGCGTGGCCATTTGCATCTGTACACCTTGGCTGCTGTAGCAAGCCATGCGAACCATGGCAACCACAGCACAAGCTGCATGTCTACGGATGGCCTCTACCAGCTCTTCCGTACAGCTTGAGCCTGAGCACAGTTGCGTTGCATTTTACTTCATCAACAAAACAGCTTTTTATGTTGCGCACTGTAAGGATTCGCATGACAAGACATGACAACCCACCACTGAAAAAATCAATTACACTCAGCCAACGCACAGTGACTCTTGTAGCCCCTTGGAAGTCCCTGGCTAGTTCGCAAAACCTTGCAGTGGACAAAGTGGACTCTCGAGCTCAGTATATATATGGAATCATATTCAAGCAGATAATAGTGTTCCCAGAACCCTCCTTTTTGCATCGTTTAGTCCGTGTCTTCCACCTGTTTGGATTTGTTGAAATCCATAATATACTGTACGGTCCCGGACTGAACTGTCAGACTGCCGCTCAATCCAGAGTGAAGCACCAAACCCACAGCGCGTAACGGAACGGTGTCTATGCTTTTTTTCGACGCATCTGTTCCAAGTCCACTCAAATCGTTGAGCCCATGAAAGCGAAGGTCTCCTCAGATTTTCGGATTCAAGGCGATGGGCCGTGATGCCTAAGGGCCAAACACTGTCCAGGATACCGCAGGTCAGAGAAATGCTTAAAGCGTGGATTCTTGCTGTTTAGCTTTGTGAGAAGCAGGTCAACTAACTGGAAGCATTGTATTTTTGTAGGCTCTCAAAATGTTGTGGAACTTGTAAAGACACATTTAAATTAACGATCCATTGAGTTTCAATACAAAACCATCTCACTATTGTTATACTACAAGCTCGGAATGCCAACTTCAGTTGAGACTCTGCAGTAACCTCCACTACTTGACCCTTCTCCAATGCTTCTACCTCATCCCGTAGCTGTTGCCAAAGCCGCACTGCCAGGCTCTGTGTGCTGTCAGGCTTTATGGCTAACAACGCGCAGAGCAGGAAGGGCAAAACCAAAGCTGCACGACTAAGCCTGAGAGCGCGGTCCCTCCATTTCTTTTGAAGCAAGAACAAACAAATGCATCAGATTGTTTACTCTATTTATATCTGGTTGTTCGCTCGTAGGACAACATGTCTGCCCTTCTGGATTGAAGGTTTCTACCACTGAGATGGTAAGGGAAAATCTGTCAGTAACCCGGATTAAACAATCATGGACCTTGATATATAGAGGGACGAGAGTACACGAGGTTGTAATCTCCGAAACATCTTCGTGCCCAAATTCAGCAGTTCAAGCAGCCAGACCCAATGGTTGTCAAAGCTCACAGCGGCTAGAGCCAGGGATAGGAAACAGCAGCATTGAGTCACATTGACCTCCAGGTGTCCAAGTGCTCCTAACAAAATTAATAGCAGGTTAATACACGATGTACTTTTGAATCTAGGGCAGGCAAGGAGTTGGGAAACAACATCAATTCAAGCGTAGTCTACGGATGACGGGAATGGTTGTTCAGCCATTCATTCATGTAGCTGAAATATCATAAAGCCTGGCCTGAGGCTGGACAAAGGGCTGCACCATAGCGCTTGTTGCAGCCATGGCCAAAGTGATTGCCAAAGACACGCACACGCCATCTTCGCTACCCACGGTTGACACTAATGCCACCGCCACAAGTTTCTGAATGATTTCCATATAGAGGTTTCTACACCGAGCATACTTGAGCAATAAGTTCTTTGAACCTGCCAAAACCCGTTCAGACTCAGCAATCTCTTCCAAGATGCAACGTTCCATCAGGGCCTCTGCAAGAACACAACATTTGAGAGCGGTTCGCGTGTCTGACATTGCTTCCACTAGGCTCATGACATCTACGGTCTCTGTATGAATTGATCGGCTGGAGTTGCCTCCAGTTGTCACAGCTTGACCGTGGAAGGAAAGCAAAAGTAATTGAAATCCCAAGCCAGGCTAGGGTTTCCAACTTTGATTTCTTGACAAGGCCTATCAAAGAAAGAATTAATACTTAGAGGCAATCATGTACAACAATATTGAAAAGGAGCATCCAAGCATATTGAAACGTGAGCAGCTGGGCCTGCAACTAGCTTGGCGGTCACTACACCATTTCGTAGTTGGATTTGAACACGCCCGCGCATCAGGACTGCAATGTGGGCGGCTGACGCTGCCACAACACGTCGCGAGAGCACACCCTCCTTCACAAACATCTTCTCCTTGTTCGCTCGGTGCAATCTGCGCGTAACATCGTGTAACTGAGACTGGCTATGTTGTGGGGTCACAGTGAAGAAAGAATGGGTGGGTCAGTCGATACCAATACTTTAGCATTCAAAACAAATCCAGCATTCAAAACAAATCCAACAATCCAGAAAGGTCTGCAAAGCCTCAAACAAGTGACCCTGGATGAGCCTTTGGAGTCAACCAGCCAAACCTCAAGATCCCTTTGATCTGCTGCTTGCGCAATTGTTAATTTGGCTGGTCGCAATGCCAAGTGCTGCTTGGCATACAAGTATGCCAAGCAGCATGGAATCACCACTCCATAGCAAAAGCCAGCGCCAAAGCCAATTGCATCCACATAGTGCCATGAGTCTGGGTCGCACTTCAAGTGTGGCAAGTTCTTCCGAAAAGCAAACCTTGACTTGCTCATGGACTAGAAAGGTGCGGCTGAGCTCGTCCGTATCGTTTGGTTGGATAGTGAAAGACTCCGAACATAGATAAAAATAGGAAAGCGCAGTTGTGGGAAGTCTTAGAGCTTTGATCAGTCAAACGGCTCCTTCAGGCTCGCTCCTTCTCCATCCACCCTCTGGCAGCGCAAAAGCCTTGAGGAGCCAAAAGCTCCGCCCACGTAGAATAGTGTCAGAGCCTGCAAGTCGGTGCCAAACCCGGATCCAGAGAATAATTCGATTAGTATACTGTAATTGCATCTCCAAAAGGCTACTTGGGAGGCCAAGCTTAACTTGAGGCTAGCTTTGCCAAAGCCACAAGAAAGAAAGAACCCTGTCCAGTAGCAAGCTTTATCAAAATCTCCGGGTCCACAGTACTGGAATCGAAAACGATGCCCTCGCACACGGAACAAAATGACTGCAAAGAGATTTGATAGGCCATCTCCGCCCAACAGCTCAGCACCTGCCTGCAAGCCGGAGTTGATGCCAAGTCCGTAGTAGAAGTACTCGATGCCGAGGCAAACCAAAAGCACCAAAAGCGGCGAGAGAGGAGCCAGCAGTGCAGAAGCCATACGCACAGCGACGGCATCAAATCTACACTGCAGGTTCAGAGTACCCTTTAGACTTGCCACGGAGAATTGAGAGGCCTTTCAGGATGCGTCGACCAAGTGTGATTGTTCGTCTTTCCAACACTTCACAAGATGGGTAGGGTGAGGCCGCGTTCATCTTTCCCAGGAGAAGTAAGAGCTAAGTCCGATAGGAATATCAACTCCAGTGATTCTGGTCAACGTCACTTCTATGAACAACAGTATTCAGTATTGATCATTATTGATCAAACTATCAACATCTCCACCCTTGGCCTCCATGTAGGGTAGTTCCCAAAAGCGATCTCTAACTGCGCCCTCCTCTTGCTCAACTCTCGCCAACAGAGCTAATACTGCCCAAAGTTGAATGGTCTGCAGCAGGATCGGCGCTTGCGCCCTGAGTTGCTCCTTCAAGACGCTCTTCACCAATAGGCGTGGGGTTTGCCTGGCCAAATCGGTTCAACCGTGAGGTCATGAGCCATGAAAGGATGAGAACCCACCAAGGCCAAAAACAGGATCTTAGAAGAACTTGCAGCGAACCGTCGACCCAGGCGCCTTGCTTCTGACTCTGAGCTTTGAAAGAGTCCCATCCATACACATGCCAGAGCCAAACAAAGCAATACCACTACCACGGCTGAAGCTGCACCAATTTCCCACAGTTCTGGAAGCATCTCATTGCTCAAACACGGCTCACAAAGCCTGTTGCTTGCATAGTAATGAGCAGCACAATCTGAACATAGGGTGCCTCGATATCCGTCAGCGCACTCCGGAAACAAGGAACCATTGCTGGCATGGGAGGCGTTGCATCTGGTGTTGCTAGGCTTTAAGCAGCGAACCGCAGACTTGTCTTGTACTTTCAAACGGGCAAACCCCAAGAGAGGCTTGGCAAAGACAAGCTCTTCACCAACCTTGGGGCAGTACAAGTGATAGTCGTGGCACGGTAAACACTTGCCACCATCCAGTGCCTGGCCCATTGGACATCCGCAAACTGGAGCACCTTGCTCGTTGAGCAATTCTCCATATGTGCAGTGACACATGGTAGAGCCTTCCTCTGAGTTGCTTGCTTTGGGGCATGGTTGACAAATGCCGTCGTATCCATTCTTGAAGGTGTTTTGCGGACACCTAGTGCACTGCGTTCCATGCCCCTCCCACCCAGGCAGGCACGCACAAAGCTCCTGGGGTAGAAATACCGAGGGGGTAACTTGAAGTGATTTGGATGTGATGGCATAACAAGCATAGCCACGGGCTGTGCTCACTGATGATCTCTCATCTGTTCTCTGAAGCAGCCCCCTGGCCAAGAGGTCCAAGGGTTCCTGGGCGATTGCATGATCCACCATCCACACTCCAGGCAACAGCATTTCTCACCTAGTAACGTAAGTCTTGGTGCTTGATTGCTGGCTGCACACATACTTAGCACGCATCAGGATCACAAATGGTATCATCAAACTATTGATGATCAAAACTACCTCATCATGTTAAGACTGCAAACTTGCCAGGTGCAATGACATGCGATATCTATCATTCGTGTGAAGACAACACTGTGGCTTCGCATCTGCGTCAGTTAGTTGTTGGTCTGTTGTTGCAGGTCGCCAACTCCTTGCTGAAGATATACCAGGACCAGGCTCTCTCGCACGGCCTTGGAATGCTTTTCTGGATGGCTGCCAGCAGTCCTTTTAGGCGTGAGGCTCACGGTGTGAGGGGCTTTGAGTGGTCCTTTGAGGGTTTTATTGTTAGTGTCCCGGAGGGTGATGGGCTTTTTGACTCAGCTTGACTTTGTTCGTCATGTCTGTATGTTCAAGTTGTGTCCTTTAGGCACCTGCAGCACCTGACCTGACCTATATGTCGACAATGTGGTCAGATGTTGTGTGTGCTTGTAAGAAAAAGCAATGAAATTACCAAACAAGCAAGTTCTGGCCATGTACCAGCACCTGTTTGGTCCACCGGCACTGTTGACTCTCGCATGAAATGAGGAGAGTTGACCAACAGAATGTCAAAGGCCGTCTTTTGGACAAGCGATTCACATCTATATGACTATATATTATATATACTGTATATCCTCTACCGTTGACAGGCTCCCCCCAAACCAACACCCACTTTTGCCTACAGACAAGTGTCTGTGTGGTCTTTGATGCTTACATTCTCCAAGTCCAGAAAGGTCCCAGCAGTCACGGCTTGATGGAGAACACCATCTCCGAAGCTCAAAGGATTTCCCGCCAAGATCAGCGCGAAAACATTGCTTGGAATGGCTTCGATGAAATCCAGTCTGTTGGCAGCAACATCCAAAACCTGCAAGGACCTGGCTGGGCTACGGACATCTTCTTGAGTTTCGTCAACCGAACTGGTTGTGTCCAAGGCTTGATTCACATTTACCCAAGCGCGCCTGGCAAGAGGGCTTTTCCATGTTTCATGGAAGCGATGACCCACCCATACCTGTTCCAAAATCAAACTGGGTATTGAACCGGCAAGGCCGCAATCCTCAGCTTTGATGCGCGCCAAAGCCCCACAGCCACCTAAAGGAGCCAACAAGTCATTCACGTTACCATTGAGCGGACATCTGCTCAAATCGAGGATGCTCAACTTTGGCAAGACAGCCTTTGCCACGAAGTCTTTGTCGGAAGCTGAATAAAAGTGCCTTCGAAGATCTTCTAAGTCATCCCCTGCCGGGAGGAATGATATCTGGCTGTCAGCCAAGTTCAATACCCTGAGCTCTGGAGCACGGCCTCGCCATGACACTGTCATTCTTCCCGAGACTTTGGTCGCTGACAGGTCCGCTTCTTGAAGTCTGGGCAAACTGATGAGGGTCGACAAATCCCCGCTGACAGTAGTGTTTCTCAGGGACAGCTGTTGCAACTCCACGAGCTGATTCAGACTTGAAAGGTTGCCTGTCACCTTTGTGCTTTTCAGGTCGAGCTTACTCAAGCCTCTAAGGCCCTCGAGACTTGACAGGTTACCTGTCACTGCGGTGTTTGTTAAGTAAAGCAGCTGCAAGAAGTAAAGGTGCTGCACTTCTGACAGGTCTCCTGCAACCTTGGTGTTTTCCAGGTCAAGTAATTCCAACATTGTAAGCGGTTTGAGGTCTGCCAAATCCCCTGTGACCGCTGTGTTTCGGAGGTGAACCTGGAACAAGCCCGCGAGCTTCTCTAGACCTGACAGGTGGAATGTAACCTTGGAATTCGTGAGGTCCAACAACATCAATGGCACGTCCTCAAGGCTTGAAGGGCCACCTCTGACTTGTGTATTTGCAAGGTTGAGATGCCACAGCTGTGTGAGCTTCTTCAGGCTTGACAGCTCGCCTGAGGAATTCGTACTTTGAAGGTTAAGCTTTTCAAGTTGCTTAAGCTGCTCCAGAGCCAAAAGGTCGCCATAGACCTTGCTTTTTGCAAGGTAAAGTTCCTGCAACTGTGTGAGCTCCCATAAGCCTGACAGGTCACCAAACACCTTACTCTCCGATAAGTCAACAACCTGCAACTGGTGAAGTTGCTTCAGACTTGACAGGTCACCTGTGACCTTCGTGCCGTGCAAAGAAAGTCCTTGCAATTGTGTGAGCTTCGTCAGATCTGACAGGTCACCATGCACCTCAGTGTGTGATAGGCCAAGCTGCCGCATCTGGTAGAATTGCCTGAGACTTGACAGGTCGCCTGTGATCATCTTGCTTTCCAGGTAAAGTTCCTGCAACTGTATGAGCTCCCATAAACCTGACAGGTCACCAAACACCTTAGTGTCTGATAAGTCAACAACCTGCAACTGGTGGAGGTGCTTCAGACTTGACAGGTCGCCTG
>CAXAMN010016335.1:250638-277370 GCA_963970005.1 Durusdinium trenchii | reverse complement strand
GGGTCCACGTGGTTGAAAGGGTTTGAATATTTCGTCCATCTACGGTAGTAAGGCACTTGTTACTAGAAGCGATGCACTTGTTCCTAGTAGCTTCTTGTTCCTAGTAGTAAGGCCAGGAGCCCCTAGTAGCGTCCTTGCTCCATACTAGCGATGCCCTTTGCTCCTAGTAGATTCCTTGCACCATCCTTCTCGGTACGGCCATGTAGGGTTGATGCTTTGTGACGTAGGTAGTCCCTTTCCGGAATCCTCCGCCAGTTGAAGATTAACGTTTTTGCGGAACCTGTTACTATAGCGTGGGGCCTGGTGGGAAGCGTGGCTAAGCACTGCTGAGATGGCAAGTTGTTTTACCATCCTTCTCATTTGTTTGAACTCTTGCTGAATCAGTTCAATATGTTCAATCCCCTCAAGCATCACATTATGATGTGAGAGTGTTCAGCAAACATTGCAAGGGCAACTAAACTTACAATCCCTCCTTCCATCCCTTTCCCATCTCCCCCGGCACCGTGCGTGTCAATGGGACGTACGGCTGCAAGCGCTGTGCTCGTCGTAGCGAAGGTGGAAGAAAATGCAAGGAGGGACCAGCGCCCAAAAGAAGTGCCACCACAGAAACCTGGTGTCACAGCAAACGCCGACACAATTTTATCAGTATGCAAATCTTATTCTTACGTTCATGTCATCTGAGTCTGCTGTGCTATCAGTGGACCAAGGTGCATTATTTGGGGCATGTATTTCTGACAAACGCATCTTCATCAGCTTGCCAGTAGAGCGAAATAGCCCCTAAATTGTTTGTTTTCTGACAATGGTTCCTGCATGCTCTTGCAAAACCACGCAGCCTCTGAAATAGTTTCTTCGCCTTCCTTCCTCTTGATCACGCACGAGCCATCCTCCAGAATCTCTTGTAGATCAGATTCGGCCTGCACTGCCAGTGGGAGCGGTGCTGTTTGTTTCTTACCGGTGGTCTGTCTCGACATAGTCGTGCACTCTGCTGCCTAACTTCTCTTGATCCAAGGAATGATCAAAGTAGAGCAGCAAGTAACATTGGACTGGACAGTACTGGAGGTCTACTGTATGAAAATACCTCATGTCTTCAATATGTCTAGCTTCTGCATCGATTGCAATGTGATTCGTGTTGGTTCTTGTTGATCTCATCGTTGTCTATTGATCCACGCATGCCTCCGAAGCACCTGTCCACCGTCAGTCTCCAAACGTTGCCGCAGACCCCGACGCCTTGGCGGTGTAGCGCGGGTCGGAGGCTTTTTGTCGCATTAGCTGCGCCAGCCATTCTTCGTCGCGGTACATGGAGGCCCCGTGGCTGTCGCCAAACCTTTTTTCGGTGCCAACAGACAGAAAAGCAGGGCACCCAAAAAGCTGCTTCAAGAAGTGACTCGAGTGGATTGGAAGTGTCTTGTTTGATGATCTTCTTGATGCTTCAACTTGGAATTCCTTTACAAAAATGAATGACGAT
This sequence comes from Durusdinium trenchii, assembly GCA_963970005.1. Classification (NCBI taxonomy): domain Eukaryota; class Dinophyceae; order Suessiales; family Symbiodiniaceae; genus Durusdinium; species Durusdinium trenchii. The sequence goes on along the minus strand of CAXAMN010016335.1, from coordinate 275,905 downwards.
GTGTAATTACCAATGCGACTGATGAAGACCATGCGGAATCTACTGATTTGACGTCGTCATAAACTAAGAGGTGCTGCCAAACGCAAAAGTCTTGCATCCCAGGAGCATTTTTCCGATCTTTGTGTCTTCAGCTTTTCCACGAAACCTAATTCATAGGTCATCACATGTGTCGCAAAATTAAGCTTTAGACTCTTCAACTCTCGTCACAACTTGCTGAATGCTCTGCAAAATGTGTCTCTGTCTGTCCTTGTTCACATTGCATTAATATCCAAAACAAACAGCATTGCATGATATCAACAAACTGTGAGCCAAGACTGTGAGCCAACTGGACCGTCCTTTCAACAATTGGGCCAAATGGACGTTGATCGGGGCCTGCAAGAAGCAGCAACCATTTCTCTGTGTGTCCAAGCGATGTTGCCTTTGCTTCGAAGGCACACATGAGTGACGCGGACATTGATGCCGTCAGCTCTCAAGCCCAAGGCATGCAGGATTGCATCCGCCGCACTAAGACCTGCACCTGGTCAAGCAGACAGAGTATTGCCTCCAACCTAAAAGCGATGGCCTCCAACCTAAGAGCGATGGCCTCCAACCTACTAGCAATGGCCTCCAATTCCTTTCCAAGCAAGCAAACTCCAATGGACGTGCCTTGTGGCTTGGAACCAAAAGTCATGCTTCACGTCCATGCTGCATGCTAAAAGCATGGTTACAGTAGTCCAGGAACCCCCGATGCTGCCCAAGCGCCTACTACAAGCAAATGCCCGATCCTGGCCATTAGCGCCTCACAGCATCAGAAGCGAACAAGAGCAGCATGACTTCCCACCCTAGGCCACATACAGAGGCAATGCTGTGGCATCATGGGATTTTTGGTTGGAGCTGTGCAAAGGCCTTTGGACAACTTTCTCTCTCCTGGATCACTTGTTCTGGTCTCCTGACCTGCTTTTCTTTCAAAGTACACGCAAACAAACAGTTCATACATTCAAACCACAAGCTGTAAACTGTGGATCTGCAGCCTTTCACTTCAAGAATGTAGTGTCTGGAAACAGTATCCAAGTATGTCTATTCGTCTTCCAAAAACATATTGAGCACACCACGTGACCTCTCCAGCGCAAATCCCACCAAACACCGTCATCTACAGTGTTCTAGACTGTCCAAAAAGGTAGCGTCTCCACCCTGCCTGGTTGTGGATGGGTGGTCGGTGCGTGACAAAGTCCAAGTCTTCTCCAGTAATGTTGAGCCGTCGGGGCACATCAGCGGTGCCTGTCGCCAGAGCAACAGCTTTCGCCTGAAGAGGGATTCGGAATCCTGGAATCCTGGATCTCATGGACATTAAAGAGTTCTCTTTCAGAAAGAATACCTGCTTTTGCTGGCAGTTAGGGGATGTAATTACTGTAAGAGGTATAATATATGTATATCGATATTGGAATCTAAAGTTGTTAAGGCAGGCCATTTCACTGCGTGTTGCTTGACGAGTACGTCTAATTTAAGGGGTATATAGTTGAGTCCAAGATCCTGTTGGCAGGTAAGAAGTCAAAGGGGTACTTTGAGCAAGGGTGGGGTACTCATCGAACCATAAAAGCCAGTTAGCAAAAACATGTAGTATTGCAATTTACAGTAAATGTAACCAATGGATAATTCCAACGTGAGCCACAATAATGACAATAGAACAGCTTCAGCATGTGTTGGATACTGACCACGTTGGTTTTGCACGATCTCTGCCTTGATGGTTTTGCACTCGGAGTCGGCGTCCTGCCATCAAACAGCGTCAACTTGGCGCCGAGGGGGAGGTTCAAAGGATTTCAAAGGCCTTCCACTTGATTCTTAACCTCTTAAGAGCAATTCCCAAGTGAATGAGAAAACAGCAGAAGCATGGTTGAATGGCGCACTACTGTAGTTTCACCTGTTGTGGTGCACTTGAGAATAAACTCACTAGTGAAAGGGATCTCGGACGACAAATACGGGAACATCTTCCAAGGACCTCTGGAAGGCTTGACAAACAGCCTCTTTATGCAGTATCAGTATATATATATACTGTACTTATACATAATCATATTTGTCATAAACATTGATAACCTATTTCCCCTTAGTGGCAGGATGGATGATCTCCCACACCCACATTGCAGCTCTGCAATTGGTCAAACCGGCTGTCCTCTCCAGGCATCGAGATCCTGATCAAAGTCCGAATACATTCGCAGGTCTAGAGCACTATCTTTCAACCCCGAATGACCCCAGGCATATTTGTCAGGCAAGATTCGAGTGTGAGAAGATGCATCCAACATACAAACTACAAATTCACTACCTGGCTAAATGCCAAGGGTCTGTAGACGCCAGAAACCATCCTCGTCACGTTCCATCGATTGCACTGTTCCCTGCACAAATTCGGTTGACGTTAACCGCCGTGCGTAAGTGCTATAGTATTCCTTGGCTGGTTTTGAGCAGAATGAGAACATACGAGAACGAATGAAATAGACTGCGGGCAGGAGACATTGCGGCAAAGGAGAGCAATTCACAGTAGAACCATGATGAACCATGTATAGAATAGAACCAACAATCAACCAATTCTTGTCAAGAAGGAAACCTCCAACTGAAACATGGTTTTCATGCGGGTGGAGCGACTAAAGAAGCACTGTTCATAGGAATGCCGCAATCCTGATTCCGTCGCAGCATTGGCGGGCAGAAACTAAATTAAAAGGCCAGTGAGGCCTAGTAGGAAAGATCTAGACGTGTTGCTTCAGAAACCGATCCTCGGAATGTGTCGGGCCTGCCTTCACCTCTCGCATCCTTTCCGCGGTGGCTCAAAAGGGATTTACCAACACAACCTTGCAGCACTGGGCCCAGCCTTTTTTGGATCTTCGCTAGAATGCCAGCACCAAAAAACGATCGGCTTGAATCTGAAGAAATACTGCAAATATATGTGATTCAAAAACTATAACTATAAAAAAAAATATGTATATATATATATTTATAAAACACATAACCTGTCCTGGCTCCAAATATTGAACATTGATGGGGTTCATTAGGGTTTTCGCCAGCTATTGCCTGGTCAACCACAGCAGCCGTCTGTCGAGCCACTGCCACCAGCCAGCGTGGTACACGTGCTGCAGCTAGTGCCTCCGAACTGCCATAGTAACGGTGCAGCTCATGAGCCTGACAAACAAGGCAAACAGCCAGGAGACCCACTCGGCGTACGGAACTGATCGCCCCAAGCCCTGGAGAAACCAAAGTGAAAAAATTGCCTGGGCCTAAACAAAACGGGTACTGGTGAGCAGCCAAGCCTCATTTGAAGAACCTGTTGCAAAGGCCTCGTTTGTTTGTAAATGTAGGAAGAAAGAGAAGTGAAGAAAAGAAGGATAACTTATCGAAGAAGAAGGGCTCCAAGCTATGACGCAAACATCCAGGAACATCCGTGTAGGAAGACGACGAGGGAGAAGGAAGTGTTCCCAACTACGACCAACGCCTTCAGGGACACACCATAAATAGTGGGGCCCCTGGATATTGATGGATATTGCATCCAGGGACACCCAAGAGAAAGGAAGGAAGGAAGGAAGGCAGGCAGGCACGCAGGCAGGCGGCAGGTAGAAAGAAAGACAAAAAGAGAGAAACAAAGAAAGACGAGGTTAGGCGCTCCCAGCTACGACAGAAGCGTCCAGGGGCGCACCGTAGAGAGGGGGGTTTGTGGGCCACTGGGCGCTACATCCATTGCTCTAGCCACACAAACTCCTGTAGACCTTTGAACTTGGATGCGGGCCATGTCCTCCTCCATGGTCAGAAGCCAGGGCTGGACTTGCACAAAGTACAAATCCATGAAGTGAGGGGGTTTGAGCAAAAAACTCGTCCGTCGTCAATTAAAACGTTGCCGGTCGCCATTGAACTTGTAGGTGATGTTGCGGTGGTCAATGTCAACCATGGATTTCGCTGGGAAAGTCTTGGCTTGGATAGCAATCAACTTACCACATTCTTGGCTCATCAGTTTGTATACATTTGTGCTATGAGCTTGCCAGTTCTGAGGCCACGAGCCTGATCCTGCGAGAGGATCGCGCAAGCACACCGGATCCTGCAGAGACCGCACTACCGCATTTGAGGACACCTCACACAGAAGCTGCTTCCCGTACTACATTTGCACTGAGCTTGCCAGTTCATGAGGCCACGAGCCCGATCCTGCGAGAGGGTCGCGCACACCGGATCCTGCGGAGATTGTAGCTGAAACCAATTTACACCGAAGCTGCAGAAATTGTCAGCGCTTTCATGACTGAGAAGACACCTTGCCTAGCTCCGCATCTAAAGCTAGGTCTACCAAGATTCTTTGTATGAATGGCGGCCAACAGGCAGCCACACAATGAATACGGTGGGGTTGCAAGCCACTGAACCTTGCTATGGCTGACAAGTAGCCACAAGGCCCAGCAGCGGGGCAGTGGCCGCCACATCACAAGCAAAGGCAGGGAAGGGTCAAGAATGCTCGAGAAAGATTATATAGCACGCTTGGCGTTCGACCCAGTTGCTCCGAGGTAGTTGTCAATTAATAGGGAGCAGGGCTTGAAGCAATACCTTGTCGGACCTTGTCCTGGTTGATAGCCAGGATCAGTAGCAAGATGAGTTCGAGAACTCGAAGAAAACCTGTAAAGTGAGATGGACTGCTGGACGTTCAGTTTCTGGTAGGAGGCCATCCTAATTTGCAGTTGGAAAGGGAAACGGGCGTAACGGGCCTCATAGAAATTCACCATGTCCCTTCCCAGCTGCTGTTCAACATAACATGCCAACAAGATGGCTCCAAAGACAATATTGAAATTCTTCTTGCGCATGTCAAGAAGACACACAAGAATCGCAGCATTGTGTTCCCCAGGCGTGCTGATGTTTTTGGCTGCCCTGAAAATGAAATCAACGAATGAATGAATGAATGAATGAATGATTGAATGAATGCATGAACCCCCACAATCAACTGTGAACCAGGACTGAAATCACAAACACTGTATTGCGCCCAATCCCCGGTTTGAGAAAGCCATATCATATAGGAAGGCTTTCTCTTTCTGCCCAGCCCGCTGTAGAAGATATTTGGGCACCTAGATTTGATCCATTCGTGAAGTGGTGTCACTGTGATACCACTCAAAAAGTTTGGCGCCAAAAAGGGCTTCACACCAATCCGAACGCAAATCAGAAAGTCGCACAAAAGTGCACAGGATGGTCTAGTTCACAGAGTGAACAGGATGGCCAAGTTTTGCTAAAGCTCTGGCAGCTCTGACATGAAGTTCATGTATGAAAAAAATCTGAGTGTGGTATGTCCAAATCATCTGATATATAGGGTCTAAGTCAAGTAAACAGGGTCCACAATCAGTGGACACACCATGTCAGACCTTTGAGCTCAAGCACCCAGGGGCGCACTGATTTCAGACCCTAAGTAGTTGAGGGTGTGTACGGAACTGATTGCCCCAAGCCCTGGAGAAGCCTAAGTGAAAAGTTTGCCTAAGCCTAAGTAAAACCGGTAGTAGGTTGGAGGCCATCGCCAGTAAGTAGGTTGGAGGCCATCGCCACAAAGTTGGAGGCCATCGCATCGAGTCAGGTTAACAAACTGGAAAATTGGAAGCTGACATCGAACACAGCTGCAGACCTGGAAACCTAAGCAGCCTTTGCCTTTCAGACCTTACAAGTGGACGCTATTTTACAACACTCACAACCAATGCAGGTACATGGGACCGGCCAGGTCCCACATCCCGCGATATCACCCAGCTTCGTTGGTCAAGATTGGTGATATCGCGCCATGACCATCTGCATTTTAACACCGAAAGGTTACCTTTGATTCCAAGGTGTCCACACACACCAAAAAGTAATATACTACCCTCAGGTGAGACGGGACCTTATGGTCTTTTTTTTGAAAAGGGACATGCAGATGAGACAGGACCTTATGGACAAATAGATTCATGCACATCAGCTTTAGCAAATGAGACAGGATGTTACGGCCCTTCACGCGACGGTGTGTCCAGGCATGTCCAGGCCTAAATAATAGTCCAAAAAGCACATGAGTCAGGAGCTTGTGGGCATGGGCAAACTCGCTGCAACAAACAATATAAAATCAGGTCTGTTTGCTTTGGCTTTGCTGCTGAGATAGGACTATATGGTCCCCCAATTCAGATTACACACATGAGATAGCAAAACAAAAATCACATTGCCCAAATATGCACAGAACACATGAGATAGGAAAATAACATCTCAAGATCGTCCGACTACTCCCATCTCTCTTGGAGTCAGTATAATTGAAACATATTGAAACCAGAAAGCAATCTTGTTTCTACATGTTTCTATATACGACGTTCTACGTTTCAAACAAAAAGTGCTCTTGTAAGAAGTAGCACGGGGTAGCTGGTGACGTTTAATATGTCCGAAGAGGGAAACAAAGAATGTGTTTGAGCCATGTTGGACCCCTTTATATAATGTAAGAACGCCCCCGTTGCAAATCCGAGTCGTGGAATTCCCGGTCAAAGGATTCGCGAGTCAGCGTTTGCAAGTACGAGGTGAACCTTTCTTTATATATCTGGTCATATCATCGTCTGCAATGAATCGCTCCAGGCTTCTCTTTGCACCAAGCCATGCAAGAAACCAGGATTTGTTCGACCCCAGCCTCGTCCGAAGCAAGCTCCCCACGCAGGTGATCGGCTAAGGAGTGACCTGCAAAAAGGATGCCATTGCATTTGCCGAACAGTTCTTTTGATCCACACAGCTCCCTCCAGGCATTTCTGCCGGGTGCGGAAAACTGCAAAGCCGTCCATCCATGGATCCCCACCTGGCAAATCCATCCATGATCCAGGTGATAGGGTCACAGTGGATGGAGACATCGACTGCCAACTGCCACCTGGGGGTCCAGCACCTGCAAGCATACGTGCCAGCATGATAAATGATGGGGCAAGCCTAGTCGATACGAATCAACACACCTGGCTTTCAATCAGTGCAGCACACTATCACAACAAGCAGCCGCTTCAATTCAAGATTAGCTGCTTTGCTCTAAACTCTAATAATTCTGCCCCAGGTTGCACCAAGTGGCCAATGATGACGTGGGGCATCAAAGGCTTTAGCTGTCCATAGCGTAGCATGCTGTCGCCGTGGCCATCGCCATCTGGATAGCGCAGTGCGTCGATTACAGCGGCCTCAGCAGGGCCACTCAATAGAGCTCACACATCATTCAGCATGCTCTTCTCTGCCTGGCAGTCATAGTGTCATAGTGCATGTTTTTTTCTCGCTGGCACACAATACGGCTCGGTACGGAAGCAAGGGAAGGAAGGGGAAGGATGGATACGGCAGCATGCATCCAAGTGACCATTGGGTTTAAACATCTGCGCCCTGGCAGCTTGGCATCTTCTGGCAGCTTGATCTCGTCCAAGGCCTTCCCCTGCAAGCGCCGCACCAGTTCAGACACCTGCAGTCGCAGAGTTTCAAAACCAGGACGGAAGAGCACATGTGACATGTGTGTCCACTCTGGAAGCTTACTGACCTTCTCTAACATTTGTACCAGACCAGGACGTTGTCTGTCAAAACACCTTCTTCTGTCTGCTTCTAATCTGATCACAAAACAGTAGTCAGTATATAGACCGTCCGTCCGTCGGTTCTTCTCAAGCCACTTCGCTGCACACTCTGAGACGCGGGACAGTTGGGTCTCTGGCTGAGGAAGCTTTGACCTGTCACAAACAGCTGTCAAACCGTCCATTTTCAGAGTGATGTCCAGGCCTCTGGGACTAAACCACTGAGAGCTGCTGCCAGGGCCAGGGCGCTAGGTCCATTGCCTATCGTGAAAATGTGCGATTTCAGGTGTACTTGCGGAGATGCTGCACATGTCCGAAGGAGAGAATCAATACCTGAGATCTTGAACATAACTTCAACCACTAGAAGATAATCAAAGCACACTAGGCGTCACCAAGCAACCTCATCGTCCGTACCGGTCTGCTACTGCAAGAGCCACTAACTTGTTTGCATCAAAGGCCGAGTCTAAGGACCCTGGATCCTGATATGCTTGGAGACAAGAGCGGGCATTCCCAGGCATTTCTGTTCTGCTTCATTCATAGAAGTTGAGCTACATGCAGGCATCTCGCTCTCAAAAACATTGAAACAACTACAACAAAAAGACAAAAAGCTGTTCCTTGCTGTTCCTCCCCTTCCAACGCACATCTTCGGTTGAGAGCTCCGCACTTGGGAGACACCGCGGTGACACAAGCGATGGCCTCCAACCTACTAGCGAAACGAAAGTGAACCACGTCTAGCCCGGCCAACGATTGCGACATCTGCCACATCTTCCACCGCTGTGGACTCAACGCCCCCCCATGGCAACGATGGCTACGGCGCAACTCTGATACAGTATCTCTTGAGACTCACATCTGGTGAGCAAAAAATGAGAAAAGGGTTTGAATTCTGCGGACTGGAAATCAAATGGTAAACCTTTACCAGTCGTTTTCACAAACCTTGGTCGAACTATGCTGCATGCGATCAGAATATATCAGAATCTTAATGTCTTGTTCTTTCACTTCTACTTTAGGCCTCCCACTTGTGGGGAATTTGGCCTTTGAACTTCCATTTAGAAACGCGGGAAACTGGACACTTGATGAAATGCTGTTTCCTCGAAACAGCCAAACATCGACTCTGCAGAATCTGCAAGTGCTGCACAGAGGTGTCGCCTGGCTTCACTGGGCTCCCAGCTGCAATCTGGCTACCAGTCTTTTCCAACGCCAATAGGGCCATGGCCTCGATTCCTTGGGCCAACGATAAACAAACAACGTCCTCATTCATTGTAAGAACTCAGAACTCTAACTCAGCACCTGTCTTATCTACGCGTTCAACATAATTCGACTCTCAATTTGGCCCATCTCTGACTTGAAGGGCCAGGGGTCGCTGTCGCAAGACCTTGGCTCCAACCTTCTGTGGGGTGGAACGCGACCTGGAGCGGCTCCGAGCACGGGAGCGAACAGCACGAAACGTTCGCATGATATATGTCTAGCGGGAAATGTCTGAGCCCCTTTAGGAGCCCAAAGACCTATGTTTATCTGCATGTCCAAAAAAACAAACATATCATTAAACAATTCACAGAATGTCAAAATATCTCCGACACATCCACTGCCACACCTTTGCACTTGCTTTCTTTTCTAAGCTCCGAACGCTTTCGCAAAGAACGAGGCCAACTCGTCTCGCCGTGCCAGTGGAGCATCCAGTTGAGAGACCAACGCCGGTCCTGGCGAGTCGTGTCGAGGGCGCGGACCGAAGGAACGAGGATTAAGGGGATGAAGGGCATCCGCTACTAGCAACAAGGGCAACTACTAGTAGCTTAGGATTTTGAATGATTAGTGTGAGCGCTTCTTCAAGGAAGCTCCCCCCGCCCTCAGGCGGCTTCCGTGAAGAAGCGTGAGCTATCCTGCGTCCTGCCTAGAAGCTAAGTTAGACTTACTTTCTTGAGTACGTAGTCTCTACTTCTATAATTGAGTAGCATGGGGCGGGCCATACAATTAATATATTGGATTGTCAGGTTGAGGTAGGTTGAGATCTTTTCGTCTCATGGTTGAAAAGTTGTATGCGTGTGGTGTCAGCAAAATGTCCACGTGTTCAACATTCAACACATGTCCTGCTGCAAACGAATGCACACAGGATGAATCACAGTTTCCCGCAAAACCCAAATCGCGAACTCATTAACTCTGGGATGATTCTCTGAAGCTGGGTTTCGCAGTCAAGTTGTGGTGAACTCAGACATCGTCCAAGGTTCAATTGGTGTTGCGTCTTGGATACTAATATTGCAATATAATGTATTGATTCATATCCTTTGCGTATGCTTTTAATGGTGTCAAGTCATGTCAAGTCTATTTGTTGCGCCATACTCTGTCTTCCCCGATGCTGAAGCACTAACGGCACCAATTTACAACACGATTCAAACAAGGACCTCTGTCACCACGCAATTTGGGTGCGCAGAATGACCAAGGTCCTTCGCTGGGGGTGAGTGCAGGAAGGCCTCCACACCTCGCAGGCTAAGGCTAAAGGAGAAGTCTCAGCATGAGAGGAAACATAGCATCAAAGCTTTCGATATACAGTGAACCGTGTCAGCCAAAGCCAGCATCCACTGATCTTATTGTGAGAAACTGGCCGGCCGTGCTTGCGACTGTTTGCGAATAAAAGGAGCAAAGGCAGGAGAGGCTGCAAGATGAGGAACCAATGAGGCTACGCTCAGTTCCGAGGCAGAGTCGGGGAGAGTGATGCGTAGCGCACACCAGATCGGCTCACAAAATGCATCCGAAAGGCGTCTGTTCAAAAAGGCCCAGGAGATCCTTCCGCTTTGATGATGTTTTGACCAGTGCCTCTTGTCATCTTTCCTCCTACTAAACATGAACATCCCATCTTAGCGCCCGGTATGCAGCTGGACCTTAAAGGCCGCGAAAGCGTTGCGTCGGCCCTCAGCCAAGGCGCTTCTGGCAGGACACCTCCAGGAAGGCCTTCTGAAGCAACAAGCCCATGTGGTAGGTGGACAAAAATCAGCTTCTACATCCCGTGTCAAAAGAATGGCAGGTCATTGGTTTATCAAGAATGTTCAGCATCTGCGGCAGACTGCTTCATAGTCTAAGAAGTATCTTGGAGCATCTTAGAACTGCAACCGAAAACTGATGAACAAAGTCTGGTCTCTCTGAAGCTTCGAAAAACATCGGTCTGCACCTGTGGATCAGCTTCGCCACGAAGCACTCGCAGCTGCAGCTGGGAGCTGGCAGCCGGTGCAAGGCGTTCAATTGATCCCTCAACTCGTCCAAGAAAGGCAATGAACGGTATGATACCAAAATGATCCTAACAAGCATTAGATCTGCCGAAGGTGATGTTGATGCAGTTCCGTGGAGTACAGCTTCCTGACAACTACGACCATTCTAATTGAAGTAGGGGCTCCAGGGGCTCCTGGCCTTACTACTAGGAGCAAGGACGCTACTAGGGGCTCCTGGCATCGCTTCTAGGAGCATTCTTACTACTAGTAACAAGAAGCTACTTGGGGCTCCGTAGGGGCTCCTTCCATCCATCATGATTGCCCTCCTTGCAAACACTGCTCAACTTTGCCAACGAACCTAACTCCGCTATCGCATACCCAGACATCCCTGCCTGCCAGGCTCCTTGCAATGGTTAACTCTACTAACCACCACAAGCCTATAATGCATTTTAATGCAAACTCTTCCCCTGGTGCCAGGCAGCCGAAGAATGCATCCCAGGCTTGGCACAAATCAGCCCTAGAAGAAATCTGTCTCTTGGTGTTGCACAAATGTATGGCTGTAGTAGCATATGCACTACAATTACAGTATGTGATCAAACATGAGCACACTCTTATCTGTTCAGACTTAAATTCTTGCACAAGTTCGATCGTCTGCCTGCAACGAAGAGCTGACAGGCTACGTCCTGTTTCCAGAGCTGTTGATAGAAGGCCTTTAGCACCTTCTCCGCAAGGCCTGCTGGCAGCTTGTACCTCAGGTTACTGAACCCTGCACGGAATTGTCGGAAGGATTCAGAAGGTGCAGGCAAGCAAGGACACTTATGACCCTGAGTGCACCACTATTCACATGGTTGGTTCCCTAGAACAACTAAGACTGTTCGACCAGCAACTCTGTAGCAGCTAAACTGTGATTCCATGTTTGTCCAACTTCCGGATCGTCCGATGAATTACAGTGCTTCTGGGACCAAGATGCTCAGATGGATGCTCCAGGAGCAGCCTGCAGTCGTGTGTGGTGAAGTGGCAAGAAGTTGCACTCCCATCTCTCAAAGGAAATCTTTGCCACTGGGGGGGTCGGGTTGCAACTTCATACCACTTCCCCTATTGTGGTGAATCTGAGGAATGCCTGGTACCGAGCAACAAGGACAGGACACGGTGCTTTTCAAGAAAGAATCCTTTTTTTGCTCTCCATGACCCATGTCCTCATGTGCCTCAACCGCGAATACCAGGCAGGCTGGCCAAGTGGTCCGGTGGGTATTTTATCACTGAGCTCGTACCGTAAGTCTTGATTCTGAGCTGGAGCCGCGAGCAGCTGCTTGCCACTGACAAGTATCCAGGCCTGAAGTGTCTGTCCCCTTGGCTTTCTGGCTCAGTCAGCCTCTCAAGCCTTACACAATGAGCAAGGCATCTGGCTTGGGAACACAGGTTATGAGTCTATGACTGCAAAAGGTTGTTTGTCACACAGCATGAGCATCCACACATCCATGACCTATTTTCAGATTCGATGGCTTAGTCGAAATCCTTAGGCCCTTGACTTAGTCGACATGTGAAAAAATCTAGCCAGCAACATGCCTTCACTTCCATGCTTTTGCACGCAACCAAGGTCGCTGCAAACCAGAAGCCTTTTGGAAATCACTTGGAACCTGTTTGAGGCAAAACAGTCCGCGGAATGACTCATATATAATTTTGGGAAGAAGACTCGGCCGCTACAGTATTGCACCAGGGAAACATGGATCATGCTGTATCATATCATGGTATTCAAAAGTGCGGCTTATACTGTACTTATGGATTGTGTAAGTTAGCCGATGGAACGGCAGAACATTCAAGTATCCTAGCTGTATCCTTTACGGTTATATATGGCTGTGAACCGTCCAAAATGATCCAATGTATGCACCACACGCTCACAAAAGGCTCAACCATTCCCGCACAAATGTGATCCAAAGTGCTGCCAGTCCTGCAAGTCCAAATTTCCTGTGGACAGCTCTGCGGCAAGCCGCTGCAAGGCCTGCATCAAGTTAAGAGAGACGAGACATTGCAGATCATTGCAACAAACAGCTGGCAGTGCTGGTGCAAGCAAGCTGGCCTTTTTGGATTCTAGTGCAAGGGTTTGTTGGAAAAACAGTTTCGGCCGGACAAGCAAGCCAAGGCTGCACGGATGTGCTTCTCATCTAAGGATCTTTCGTCAAAAAAACTCAAAGATCTGAGAGTCCTAAACCGTCTAAGGATCAAAAAAACCAAAAGCAAAAGCCTTCTGGTCTGTGCAAAGAGCAATGGTTCGGGACTTTGGAACCTCAGGACTCTTCGGGACTCTCGCAATGGCCACATGCTCAGTGGACATGTATCGTTTTTGGGCTTCCGAAGAGCATGCAGTGGTGGTAGTAATAGTAGTCGTCGTCGTAGTAGTGGTGGTGGTGGTGGTAGTAGTGGTAGTGGTAGTGGTAGTGGTAGTGGTAGTGGTAGTGGTAGTAGTAGTAGTAGTGGTGGCAGTGGTAGTGGTAGTGGTAGTGGTAGTGGTGGCAGCAGTAGTAGGACTTACTAGTAGCACTAGTAGTACTAGTGGCAGTAGTGGTGGTAGTAGCAGTAGTAGTGGTACTAGTAGTAGCAGCAGTAGTGGTAGTGGCAGTGGGCGCAGTAGCAGTGGCAGTGGCAGTCACAGTGGCGGCAGCAGCAGCAGGAGGAGGAGCAGTACTAAGCAGTAGTCGTCGTCGTCGTCGTCGTGGTAGTGGTTGTGGTAGTGGTTGTGGTGGTGGTAGTAGTAGTAGCAGTAGTAGTATGGTAGTGGCAGTAGTAGTAGTAGTAGTAGTAGAAGTAGTAGTAGTAGTAGAAGTAGAAGTAGAAGCTGTAGTAGTAGTAGTAGTAGTAGTAGTAGTAGACCAGCCATGTCTTGAGCTTGTTTGGAAGATAAGTTTCAGATACAAGTGGGGCACTGGTTTCGTAGCACAGGTTCGTCTACATTTACGTTATCGTTTGGTTATCGTTTAGGTTATCGTTTGACTACAGCTACATTTCGGACAAACCTGTCGCCAGTCCGAAGTCAAAAACGGCTTTGGGAAAGGCTACACTAAGCAGAAACGAGGCTCCCTGATGGTCTTCATGCTTAAAAAGCTGTACTGCAGCTATGCAAACTAAGCTTTTCATGATGCTATCAATATCTTATCGTTTTTTGATGAGTGTATTATCGTTTTCCAAGTAAAATGCCAATTCTGCAAGCCCAATGTCGGGTCCTTTACTAAATAGCTTTCCGTAAATAAATCAGGTTGCTCCAGGAACGGATCAGACAGAAAAGGAAAAAGACAACATCACATACAAATAGCTGGAGCAGGGGTGTCACGCTCAAAAGCCAGATTTGGGCAGGCAGGAAAACGGAATACTCTGAAGGCTCAACTCTGAATTAATTGAAGGTCCCTTTTTGACCTGTTACGTATGTCCATTTCAATTCCAATAGAACAAGGAACGATCGCTCAATCCTATCCATGGTGAATTGCATGCTGCATGAGGATCAATCCACTGGATTTTGGGGCCAGCTTGGTCCCTTGCCGTCTCCAAGTAATTGGAGAAAAGTGAGTCCACCTCGCTCAAAAAATGCTGCATAATTCAACAAGTTCTTGAACCCAGTCACATGAAGGTGGCGGGTCATATTTTCATCACATCCAATACTCAGGATTTATGTATTTAGTGGGTAGGCCGGCCACGTTCATCTGTGTGTGGACTGAGCACCAAAGCAACTTCCTGGCTTGGGCTGCCATTGCTAGCCTTCAGGCAGAACATAGCATCAGGCTCATGGGAGTCTGCAAACGATTTGGCGCCATGTGCTGCTATGTGACGCCAGTGATTAAAAAATAAACATTGTCACTAATGGATCGGTGGGCTCGATTTAGTAAACTCAAGTGTGTCTATTTTGCTGTGAAGCTCTGAAACATTTGTGGAACTTTGCTACGAACATACTTCAAAGAGGTTGGATGGCCAAGGTTCAGCTGGCCTTCTCCTGCATGTAAGCTGCAAGCGCGACTGTAAACTCACCTGAGTGTTCTGGAATGCTCAACTGCGGAGCTGGCACAGTCTGGCAAGCTCGACTGGTCGATTACATAGCTATGAGTGAAAGTAGTACGTATGTTCCTTCCATCTCAACACGAAATTTCACTGGGACAGTTTGACTTAGACAGATTCGGCTCGTCCGCCAACTGAGCCCACCCCGACCTAGCTCGCCACCAGGTGTCGCAAGGACCGGCTCATCTATACGGTCATCCAGACAAGCCAGGGAGCCGACGGCCTGCTACAGTATGGGCGGCATCAGCAGGTGGCTGTCTTGCCGCATCAGCTTCACAAATGGTTTTTCTGAGAAACTCTTGTTCTCTACACTCACCATAAAGGACACTCACCAAATCCAATATAGAGCTTAGCTGACCTATGGACCTTGGATGGTGAGATGTCCACAACCACGTGCCTGAACCCGTGCACGATGAGACTGCTCCTGAAGAGCACTGCAATGGAAACTCAACTAAAGTCCACTTGTTCATTGGTCAAACTTTCTATGGCGAACCTAATGACACGGTCCCACACTTCAAGACTATCTTGAAATAAGAAAACGGACAGGATTCGTGTAGATATGTTTCAACGATTCGTGGAAATCCCTTATCTATCAGCAAATGTCTGGTCCTTCACGGCCGTGCAGGTGTGATACTGCACCCATAAACAGCACAAGCACATTGATACCTGCAACCACATCTGCTCGTGGCTCCGCTCCTGGGAAAGTGCTACACTTGTAGCACCATAACGTTCTTGCAGTTCACCCAGTGAGAGGCCGCCACCTTCGGCCGGGTGTTCGTTCTAGCTGACGCCCAACAGAAAGAGACACAGTTTGCATGTTTCGCATGTGGTCAGATTCGTGTTATGGTCAGATGGTTGTAGCACAAGCTTGCTTGGGTTATGAGTTACACTGCGAAAAACAAGGCGTCAAACCCATGAACTGAATCGAGAACTTGTATCCGAGAGTAGTAGCAGCTATGCATGTGTCGGGGAACCCAGTGGAGCGCTGACAGTATCTGAACCAAACTGGAACCGCCAGTAGTATAGTCATAGTAGTCGGTTCTATCAGAAGTACACCCAACTGAGTCATGGGTCCAAATGGGTCCAAAGATCTATATACACCAAACGAAAAAGGTCAAAGCGCAGCTTTCTCCTTCCCTCTAGGGCGACAGCTCCCTTGGTGCTCCTGCCGGATATCAAGCTTCGACCTCCAAGGGTAAGGGGTCTTGTTTCTACTAGCTTCTTGTTACTACTAGTAAGGCACCTGTTACTACCAGTAAGGTACTTGTTACTAGTAGCTTCTTGTTCGGGCAGGAAAGGGCGTGGAAGGGCCATCTACTCACTGATGGTGCAGTCGTGAGCACACAAACACACTGAAAGGCTACCTCCCAAAGCCTGGAGTGCCTACACCTGTACCCCACTTCATTGTACCGGTCCCGCGCCTATGAGAACAAACAGGTGGTTGAACCTCTACAAGTAGCATATAGCAAGACCTTTCGATTGCAAAGCAAAACATTGACAAAGAGTAACTCTGTGATACCAAATTCTAGAGGAATCGGCAGCCAGGCACCCCTGCAGGCGAATGTGCTGTTGGCTTCCAGTCTCAATCCTGAGACAAACATGTGCCGGCTGTTCATATACTATAGAACTATAACACAGTACTATATATGTTTCTGTTTAAGGTGATAAAATCAATCTGGGGCGTGTCCAATATGTCCCGTGTCGTTGGCAAAAGACTTCCATTATCTGGTCCTTGCTTTGTCCACCTTTAGGTGGAGATTTGGGGAATGCATGCTGAGCATTCAGTGTAGACGGTGTTGGCTTACAGTGTACAGCCTTCTTTTTTGAGGTTTGAACAACAGTGCAGGGAGCATGCGTATCACTCAGATGCCACTCACGTCACTTGTTCCATACGGATTAAGAAACAAATTGCTTACAGGCAACAGAAAGAACAAAAAACGCACTCTGCAGCTCAATGAAAATGAAGAACCTCACACAACCACAAGAGACCACAAGTAACTCGGTATGTACTACAGTCAAATGAGCCTCTCGGCTCTCAGGCCATCAGCAACAGGCAAGTTCTTTGGGAACTTGAGCTGCCATTCATCGGCTATTCAGCAGCTTTTTGAGAGCCGAGCAGTGACTGTGGAGCAGTTGCTGCTTCCTGACAAAAGCTGTGCATGTCTTCTGCCCAGTGGAATCTCTTTACGCCCACTGAAATCCAATAGTGTCAAATATCTATCCACTTCTCTCAGACTCCAAAGGCTCCAATCCAAACATTGCAAACACAAGGCTTTCGCCATGGTATTCTTTCCAGCATGTTTCTCATGTTGTCTCGCCTGGCAGGGGCAGCCCTGGCGGTCAATATGTGCAATCGACTTGGCTACTCGACGTCGCGTAGAGCAGTGAGGCAGTGCTGGGATCTATATTAATATCCAAATCTATCAAACGTCCCTTCGTTCAAAAGAACCTGAGGAATCCTAAAGATTTCAGTGACATACAAGTCTAGCTGTCGGTCCCTTTGCTCAAGGTGGTCATCCAGTTTAGGCAATGGTTGGCCCTCCTTAGCGAGCTAACCGGGTACTCTCCTAGGTGAGTTGCCTGTGGCATAGTTCGCCCAAGTGTCGAAACTCCCAAAGAGCGTGAGTCTTTGTCTTGCCTGCATGTGACGCCCATCGAACGGGGGGGTAGTGTGTTAAGTGTTGACCTGACGTGCGATTCTGACATGGCCATGTGGAGAAGCATGAATCAGACATTGGAGAAGCTGATTGGCACTTCACTCGAAATGCTGCCATTTCTAGAGTTGAAGCAGCTTCTTGAAGTGCATGTCTGAGTCCCAGTCTAGTCTGAGTGGATCTTGGGATTCAGAACTTCCCGCCCACTCACTGGCTGCTTGTACAACCGAACCTCCTGGGTGTCGCTCAACACAAGGCCGAGGACCTCAGGAAACAAAGAGGAACAGAGAATCCAGAAAGCCTGAGAAGCCATGAAAGCATTAAAAATGTCGTGCACTTCAATACCAGAATTCATTAGAGAATAGATCTTAGAATTCTGTTGCATCGAATTGGGCAGTACTTGAGCCAACTGACTGAAGCTTCCAGGGCCGTCGGTAGTGTTCGATGGAGTTGCAGAAAGGCTGCTGACCATCATGGCTTATAGTATAACTAGTGGAACCAAACAACCACAAATGAACGCCAATGAAATATGTCCAGCAAAACATGTGATGAAGCTGCAAACAAAAAATGTATATCATCTCAGCCTGTTGCAGCGTGGAAGCCTCAAAAGGCATTGGGGTGGATTGCACCTTTTTCTACTCTTACACTACATGATCCCAAACATTCCTACTGCTGCATCCTGATGGAATAAGGATTAAAACACATGCTGGGGATCAGGTGCTTGCTGTCCTTGCTGTAGAACCTAGAATCCTAGAAACTTGAAACACAACTCAGTAAACTGGCCTTTGCGAATCAATGATCCATTTGTGTTCGTGTCAGTACTCACCCCAGACTTCCTTGACTTCCTTGATTTTGGTCACATGATAGGCAATTTGTACAAAGACATGGCAAAGCAAAGTTGTTCTTGTTGGAAATGCTGCATGAATGCTGCCCCCCAACATGTTCATCTTCACAGCAAGTCCATAATCAAATACCGCCTCAGTTACGTGCACTCTTATCTTTTGATACTGTACTTCGATGCTTAAACAAATTACCTAGCTCTGGCGCCCTCTGCTCTAGTGCAAGCTTTAGTGATTGATTTTTCCTTCCTGTCCCTCTGGTTCTCCGCCTCCAAGCAAGACCCCGGCCAGCTTCCTGAGCTATTGATTCTGCACCAGTTTTGTCTCTTTCTTCTCACCCACTTGCATGGTTTCTCGATGTAGCTTGCGCTGAAGCCCGTCAACACTGTCGATAGATTGAATCGCGTCAAAGAACATGTCACAAGTGTTGTGTGAAGAATTGGATCTTGAACATGGATCTAGCCGCAATCTATATAGCCATATCAAGCCTCTTGGTCACTTCTAGCCAAGGCTCATTTGCGGGCGCCCCCAGCAGATGGGGCTACTCTGAGCCAACAGCAGGTGCCAGGAATTGTTTGCTGATTCTGAACCTCCAAAGAGAAACTGTTCTTAGACAATCTTTAGACACGATGTAGCAAGTTGCTTTGCAAGGCCAGCCAGGGGTGCGTTGAGCTCAAGACCTGTCAGACAGTCTAAATATGTTGCCAAGCTGAAACTTTGTGGATCTTTCAGAATTTCACGGCCTGCTGATATCGATATTGATGTGCAGCTAGATACATTTCAAGAATACAGGACGATTTGTTTCAAGCAAACAATCGAACCGAATAGAAATCTTCATCCAACAACAAACCAATTGAACGTCCTTCCAGCCGCAGCCATTTTGCTCATAAGGTTTCCTAAAGACCTTGCAAGGCTGCGCTGCGCGCCCGAAAAATCGCTCAGAAACCTTGGCCTTCAATCAGTCTTTCGAGCACATTGCACAGCCCTGCGCGATCGCGAATTTCAAAAGATATGTCATTCAGCGAGGTCCTGAAAGTGAAGATCACCGATTCAAATAAAGCAGGAAATGTGATGTTTGGGGCTCATTTGACATCATATATTTACGTTCAGTTGAATTGTGTTGTTTGATGTTGCTTGCTTCGAGACCTCAAAGGGGGAGATGTGGATATCTTTGGCCCCCTGGGAAGATACCGTGAGATCCCTGCAGCCACCCTCACAAGCTCAAATGCCCACAAGCTCAAATGACACATCCCGGTGTGTTTGAGTTGGTGACGATTCACAATGAAGAACACCGTGGATTCCTGGATATTGTAGAGCTTGCGAGGGATGGCACTCTCCAGACAGGTTGGCAAAGCCTCCTTTGCCACACAAGCCGACTTCTCAATGCAAGGCTTTGTTCCGAAGGCTTTTGGGACGAATAGTTCGAGATGCACATAAGTGAGTTATTAAACTGTTTTGATGTTTAAACCTCTTTATACTTTATGGCTCAAATGCGTCCGTCGGACTGAAAGAACCATGACTGGCTTTGTCAGGCATGGCACATGCCGACTATGTACATGATCCCACTGGATCACCCAGTGACAGCTGGGGAAGAGAAGTCTCCTTTTCCAAGAAACATGACCATCTTTGTCTAATGCATCTTGAAGTAGTCTTGTATGGTCGTGTGAAGGTTTCCACTTTGCAGGGGAGGAGTTTGATGAGCTCAGCAGTGTGCTGGTCAAGAGATACTTGCACATGATGAATTCCGATCTAAAGTTGTCGGATGTCCTCATAGACATCTTCACTTTGGACGCCTGAAACCTACGAACAAGCTTCAAAATCCGACACGCCGTGTTTTGCTTTCACTGACTTCTGAAAGATCAAAACACGTAGATGATTATGTTTTATATACAGTAAATTTGTCTTTCGAACATATAAGGTGTCTCATCGACACCAAGCGACACAGCTCCGTGATTCTTTGAGAAGGAGTGTGCTGCAGTATGTCTGAATGATTGTCGAGGGTGATTGTAATTAGGTCATAATTAAGAAGTTGACCCACCTGGGTGCAAGAACCTTGCAAGAGATGAACCCCCTGCGGCTCCAAAACCCCATGCCTATGGCATCTATGGCTCTGCAATGGTGAGGAGTGCAATCTCCCTGGACTCCCTGGTGTCAAAGAAGCAAAGGACGACTCGGTTCTGAAGGACAAACGGGGCTGAAAACTGTTCTGAACCGATGAATTAAAAGCCCATAAACTTACCCTGCCTGTCTAAAGTGCAAATGATCGGACTGGATCCAACAAACTCTGCAGTTCTTAGCTTCTACAAAAAGCAAATCGCGAGTCTGCATTTTGGGCACTTGCCTGGGTGCTGCGGCTGAACGGCGCAGGACGAAGCCAGCCACCGAGTCTGCCAATGAGATGGGAGTCTGAATATACTTTCTTTGCCAAGGTATCCATTTCCAAGGTGTGAATTGTTCCCTCGGTGATGTCCGATAAAATATTTACAGAACCATGCTCGGGCCACCAAGGAAGGGTTGCGAAACTGGCTCGAATGAGACAGCTATCCAATAGCTGTCAACTAGACTTGTGGAGCTTGCGAGGGATTGTGGTAGCACTTCTCATGATACCAGTGGTGATCTCTTGCGTTCGGTCATTCCAAATGCCATGAAATGACAGCCTGCTTGGCCGGTGTTGCGCACGACAAGTTGGTGGGCACACATTGGAACTCGCCGGAAAGGGGCCCACAAGATCTTTTTAGATTAGCAATGTTCCTCACAGCGTTCGACGGCTTTCGACTTCATAAAATGATGTCGCATACAGTACTCAATTGCAGCATCACAAACACAGGCAGACGAACAAGCCCACATACGCCCCAGTGCTCTTTTCAATTTGATACCATTGAACTGAACAAATCTTCTGATCTGGTTTACTGCTCAACTCTTTCCATTGTCACCCAAGTGCTGAGAACGCGACACAGTAGGCCGGCAATGGTGATCCCAAGCAACAGCCAGGAGCCAAACACTCCCTGGCACAAGGATGAGATGCATAAGCAAAAAAGATAAAACTCCAAGTCCATGGCTAAGGTTGGGGGAACAGGTGCAAGAATGCCTTTGTGGCTTGGACAGCGGAACGGCAATCACCACAGAATATCACGATAGTGCTAAGAGCTTCAAGAAAGTGCGGTCAGCGAATTGATTGTACAGTAACAAATGTCTTCCAGATCATGTTTGATATCAAAGCACATGTTTGGTTCCAAGATATTCCAAGCCTGGCCAATAGAATCTACAACATGTGGAGCACGTTTCAGATTTTACAATTGAACCATTGGGAGCGGAGATCATTGCCTTCAGCTTTTCGGCAGTGAAGGTCTTTGTCTGCCTAACAATGGCGTGTGACATTCACGATATTGAACAGAGACTAGGCTAGCTAGTCCTCAGCTCTTCGCAGGGAGAATGTTGAATGACCGTAAGCTTACTGTAGAGTGGCAATTGCTCTCACACATCTATTGCACAAGCTGCACGAGTCAGCCGACGATTTGCTCCAAAGTTCTACAGTCGTCTGCAACGACACTGGGCTTAAATAGGCGAGCAGTGATGCACACGTTTATGCAAACCAGCACTGACAAGGACTTCTCCTTGGCCTCTCTGGCAGTATTGTTTCCTCAACTTTGACCTGGAGTGTCTGGCTTGGGGGAGGGGAGCCTTTATCAAGTGACATGTCCAAATCTGAGCAATTAAATACCCCCAGTGTCCTAAGTCCTAACATTGCCTCGTTCGCTTCCCAAACCGGCAAAATGAAGCTATCATATGTTGTAAAGCATTGCGCTGAAGAGCTGAGCTTGGAACTAAACCAACATAAAAAGGTCCTATCACCCCAAGTAGCAAAAGTGAGCCCACCTAAACCATGACATTCATGCTTTGGTAGCTGCTGCGCCAATACTGAGCAAAGATATGTTCCAAATACAAAGCCTCACATGAAATCAGTTCCTTCATGTTGGTTCAATGAGTAAGACCGGCTGTGTGATTCGTGACTCTGGCCTCAAGTGTCTCTTTCTGAGGTTTTGTCTCCTCCACAGTGAACTGTGGAGCACGAGCCATCTTTGCAACATCCACTGCCTGAAATTTTGGTCAGACGAGATCAACATGGAGCAGTGAGAAGTCGTGATTGATACAAGGTGTTCTTTTGACTAAAGGGCCAGACTAAATCTTGCGTCTTCTAAGTGCAGAGTGGGAACGCCATAATAAGTTTCAACTGTTGATTGCTAAGCAGGACCATGACCGAATCATTCAGCTGCAAATGAGAACAACACAAATCATATAGAACTGCAAATGTGAGTGTGATCTAGTTCAAGTGCCGAAGGTGAACGGAAAAATCGTCCTGAACATGCCACCTGAAAGCCACGAACAGTGCATTCGATCCTGTTTGCTTGCAGGGCCCGAAATCTAGAAGCTATTAGTAACAAGTGCATCGCTACTAGCAACAAGTGCCACGCTACTAGTAACAAGTGCCTTACCAGTAGTAACAAGAAGCTATTAAAAACAAGAAGCTATTAGGTGGAAGAGCCTCACTGAGAACTCCCTGTAGCAGCTTTTTCCGTTGCTGGGCACGGAGTAACAGCTCCTGGGCAAGGAGTGCTGTCCAAGTGCTGACAGGCATCAGCATGAGGTGTACAAAGGTCATCGTGGCTGTACAACCCCTTCTGGAGGAAACCAAAGTGGATGAACGTTCAGGTCGTTTTTTTGAGGCCAGTCTGCAAGCGAGTGTGAACTGGCAGAGTCAACCAACAGATTGTTGCAATTTGGGAGATATTTGCAATCTGTTGCGGTTCCTAGCTTGGCTGCGTGTCCGCATCTGGCGGTTCCTAGAAGTGTTTCAACCTGTTTTCACGAGAGTTTTTCTTTCACACACGTTCACATGTTCCGTAGCAACTCCACCACAGAATAAACAATTGCCTTCCCACCTGCTAGCCTGGTTTCCCTCCCTTAAATGAGACGTTCTTCCACTAGCATGCATCACCTACCGCAACACCTTGTTTTTATAATCGGTTGAGTCGCCATCGACTCACATCCGCACATTTGAATCACTCCCAGCGACTCCCAATGTGTACAACCATTCGTCCATCGGACCACGCTGTCGTAACCAATAACGCATCGTCCAAACTGGCACCAGATCGTCGATCGTGACCAATGAAACACGGTGACCGTAACGGTCCTGTGCTCTGTTCTCAGTTCGTGATTCCAAGGCCTTTGTCAGTGACCTGAGAGGACGTATAGATCTTACATATGGCGCTTTTGAGATACACTGTATTCTCTTGGGAGGACTTGTTGATTTCAAAACAAGTGTGTTCAATCCAATGGCAAAAGGCATCCTGCTTTGCATGACATAGTAAGCTTCGAGCATACAAACATGTGACCTACTAGCACCACCCTTGCTGGAGAAACAATGCCGTTTGCTCATCTCAAATGGATGCCAAGGGTGTGGATGTCTAGAAGTTGTAGTTCGTGACCCCACTGCTGCCTGGAAGGCCTTTGAATTCAATGACGGCATCCCCTGAGTCCTTCGCCTCTCGAGCTCCACACCTGCCTGCCTTGCTTCCTCCACCAATTTCTTGCTATCCTCGCACCAAGACACTGCAAAAAATGGTGAACCATAAATGAAATTACCAAGTCTGCCCACTGGAGTGGAGTCATGTGCAATTCTATGCTATTGGCGCACTGCAAAGCACAACAGAAGTGCGAGAGGTCTAGTGGTTCTTCGCACAATGTTGAAGCAACACGAATGCTGGCCACGATTATGAGCCAAGCGCATCAAAATTTGACCTGTCTGAAGCTTACAGTTGTCGCAGTTGTGGTATAAACATCGAGTTGAATCAAGACTTCTTCCCGGCGCCTGTTTCCGAGCATCTCGCTGCAACATCTCAGACCAGTCTTTGGCCCCCTGCGCAGCTGTTTGGTTCGGAGCATCGGCCTTATCTCTTGGTGTTCCAGCCTTCATGAGCTTTTCCTGTGCGGTCTTGGCACTCTTGCGCAGCTGCTGGAGCTCTGCAGTGCGGAGCCTGGTCATGAGACTAGAACGGCCTTGAGTCAGGGATGGCCTCACAGGGTCCTAGGCCCTAGGCTTGTGAGCTGCCTAAGAAGCTAAGTCTAACAAAGTTAAGAATTATATGTTTATGAAACATAACAAACACAATACAAAGAAAAAGACAAAAACAATACACAAAAAAATGAACATAGGACAGTCACACGAAAACACAAGCGGACTGGACAGTCTGCGATAGAAACCAGCACTTCCAGAGGAAGAAAGGGAACACTCAAAAAGGCACTGGAACGGGTAACTGTTCTAGAGTTAGCTTTAATCCCGGTCATAACCCTAGGCCCTTCTAAATGGTGCAATATTCAATGATCAAAACTTAATGAGGAACCTAATAGCAATGGCCTCCAACCTACTAGCGATGGCCTCCACCCTAATATCAAGACAAACAGTGTTTTCTTTAGACTTCAGGACCAAACCAAACCAATCTTTGAGCTCTTCCAACTGCCAGCATCAGTCCCGCTCTCCCGTGCCTGGTAATGGCAGTTGAAGCTGCCCGTCCTGCATCTTCCAGCTCCTGACGGCTCTGAAAAGGGACAAACCTTTAGGGTCACTAGAAGGGTCTGTAGAGATCATTAGTCATGGCCCATGGCATGTCATCAGAGCCGTTTGGTCCTCTGCTTCTCGGCCCCTCTTTTCTTCTTTGTTTCCTCTTTGTTTCTTCTTTGTTTCTTCTTTGTTTCTTCTTCTCTTCTCTTCTCTTTTCTCTTCTCTTTTCTCTTCTCTTCTCTCTTCTCTTCTCTCTTCTCTTCTCTTCTCTCTTCTCTTCTCTCTTCTCTTCTCTTCTCTCTTCTCTCTTCTCTTCTCTCTTCTCTTCTCTCTTCTCTCTTCTCTTCTCTCTTCTCTCTTCTCTTCTCTCTTCTCTTCTTCTCTCTTCTCTTCTCTTCTCTCTTCTCTCTTCTCTTCTCTCTTCTCTTCTCTCTTCTCTCTTCTCTCTTCTCTCTTCTCTCTTCTCTCTTCACTC
>CAXAMN010016335.1:227633-250538 GCA_963970005.1 Durusdinium trenchii | reverse complement strand
TCTCTCTCTCTCTCTCTCTCCTTTCTCTGCCCCGTCCTGCAAGGACTTGGTGTTCAAAGGCTCTCGCGTCACCTTCCTCAGGTTGGCAGCCAAGGGATGAAAATAATAGGTATGGGATACTGTGATGGGTGATGGCGGCGATGAAAACATTCATGGAGAAGCCCAGGTTCTTGTGCGAGTCATCTTGACTTGTATATCAACTTTGGAGGGGTGATTATTGATGTTCAATCTGCTTGCTGCTCTTGGATCAACCTGACCCTTGACACAAACAGGGCTGAGGGCCAGTAGTGTTCAAATTCACACTCCCGGGAAATGATGGAAGTGCTGCAAAAAAATGCTCAAACTTTGAGCAAGGACTGACAGAAGTACAGAATCCAGAAGCTAAGAATACATTGTCTCCATCAGAATGCTGTGACTGAAGGAATCGACGAAAACAACCGAACCCAAACTCCGCAGAGGAAGTTGTGCTTGTTGGCAAGGCAAAACACTTGCGAACAAGGCACCACAGGCGAGACATAGATTCACCCAATTGCTTTTGCTCATGGGTCTGCTCTTGCGCAGGTAAGTGCTTGTTCATGGTCCATGCCGCGTACACCTCATCCTGCAAGGACAACAAGAAGAGAAGCTGCCCGACCAAATCCACGGATTCACGGTATGAAATGAACTGTGCCATTCTAGAGCAGTTGGAGATGGGGGGTTGTAACATGTGTTTCCCTAACGATCAAGTTTCCCTAAAGGTTACAGTAAGTTTCCCTAAAAATCTAGGAAACCAAGTCATTAGTGCGAGCGCTTCTTCAAGGAAGCTCCCCCCCCGGCCTTCTTGCGGCGGGAGCTTCCTTGAAGGAGCATAAGCTATCCTACATCCCTAGGAGCTTCCTATTGCTAGTAAGCTGCTAGTAGCTTACTCCCTTACTTAATTAAGTCGGCGCCTACTTATCTAAGTAGGAGGACGGGGCCTCGGGGCCGGAATGGACCCATGGACCCTCTGGACATCGACGCTTTTGAGTTGCATGTCTTCGGCTCCAAGCTCGGCTCCTGTGCCGCCTGCTGTAGCCGTTGCACACCAGAGCGCACGTCCTCAATGGCCTCCTGGAGCACCGGTTCGACATCAGAGAAGAGCAAAGCAACAAAGATCGAGACAAACGTCTTTTGTTGCTTTGCTCTTCTCTTCCTCATCATTCCATTGCTCACTCACCAATGTTTACCTTCCATTGGTCCTATTGGTCACATCTTTAGCCTTGTCTCTTTGTCACATTCTATCTGCTCCTTCGAAGCCTTTGAGAGCTGTGGTAGTACAGGCTGAGCCGGGTGTAGAATGTCAGTAGAGCTTTTGAAGTCCTGTGAGAGGAGCGCCGGAAACCTTCTGACGACATAACATTTGGTGATCTCGAGTCAATGCCAGGGTGGTCTATTATTGTCAAATCATGAGCCAGCCTCTATTGTTGCCCTGTACTGTTGGAAAGAGTCTTTGTATGCTTCTAGCGCTATGTAGATTGTGAGCAGCGTTGACACTCACCCAGCAAAGTGTGTTGAAAGGATATATAATCTACATAGCTTCACCATACACAATCATAATCAATCATACATTGCTGGACCTGCTTCAACTGTTCGTTTTCGCGCACCAACCGCACAACCAACACCAATTGTCCTTGCTTGCAATCTTCAGGCGCGGCAGAACCGGCTGTGCTGGGTGAGGCACAGGTGCCCATTCCTTGCGCGCATTTCTACGTCTTCAGGAATTATCAGGAATTATGCTGAATCCACCGGTGATTCATGGGTCATACGACAACTCCTGGGCTCCTTGGAGGGCGGTCCATTTGGAATGTTCAACTGTACACTGTACAACAGAACTTCTGCAGGTCAACGATATGACAGAACTGAACTTGCCTCCTTTGCTTTGAAATGGTATGCTTGACTGAAATCAAAACATGTGTATATGCAGTAATTATTTCTACAGCGATCAAACAAGCTGGCCATATCAAGTAGAATCAAACACTATGATGCACTCATACTGTTTCAAACATGTTGTGTGCATTGTAATATAACTGTATACAATCTGATCATGTCTGATCAGTGTATAGCATATAGTACTAAAGGGAAGTGATTGAATAGCCAGCTGGTGGAAGGAACCTTGGTGTCCAATTCAGTGAAATTTGTCACCTTGACCTTCGAACGCCCCTGTGCCTCTGATGTGTCCAGGAGTGTCACTGCCTGCGGAAACCAAAACTCCAAACGTTAGCAATGTCTCACATTGAGACAACGCCACACTGCAAAAATGATCTTGCACCGTTTTTGGTACATACAGCTCAAACATTCGGCCACACACGCCACAGAGTATTACTGGCAACACAGAACACCACAACTTTAGTGCAAACTTGCTAGCAGAAGAGCCTGACCGTGGCCTAGGGTTTCCTTCCCCAAAAGATTGGTTAAGGCTCTTTGACCTTCATCCATGTTGTTCCCAACAAATTAAAGACGAACATGTTCAGCTAGAAGCGTAGCCAAAAGCAGGAGTCCTGCCAATGCAACCAATATGACGGCCCCGTGCGCCCGGAGCCTGGGCAGCTTTCTTGTCTTTGGTGTGCTTGTGATCCTTCTCACTGGCCTTCTGAACGGCTTTCTGCCCTTCTTTCTGACCCTTCGCATGTGCCATATGCCTGAAAGACAAGCCAAGTCGGAAGCGCATCGCTTCACTTTTTGGCGGCAACACCGGAATAAGCCGAGTCGCGTCTTGTCAGGCCCTGGCACTGCTGCTGAGGCCTTCGGCGGGGACTTCTAAAATGGATCGGGGTTGCCTCCATCCTATACCTCTAAATCTTGACAGACAAAACTCTTTCTCGCCATCAAACACTTAAATATAGACATCCACATCTTCGATGGATCATTCTTCTCTTTGATTCCCATCTTACCCGCTCTCGTTGTTGTGCCACTGCCTGCATTCTCCCACAGGAAACCGAAGACCGACTGCAAAACCCCGATGGAATCAGAAAGAGTTTATTCAAGTTTGGTAGAGTTGACACGCATCCAATGCAAATACTGTCGAACACCAAATGTGCCGTCGAACACAATTCATATGCAATTCGATCTACAGGACTAAAGCAGTGTAGATCTGACAGGCTTTGTCGGGGTTGATCTGACAGGCAAACAATGCAAAAAGTAACTACTGGATGTCTGTACGCACGCGGTCTGCATATGTGCGCCTTGGAGTTCTGTTCATCGCTGTCCTGGTGATGATCCTCTTTCTGATGATGAGCCTTCTGATGACCACCTTGCTGATGGTCGGCCTTCTCATGACCAGTTTTGGGATGCCTGTCTTTCTGATGCCTTCCTTTCTGGTCACCTCCTTTCTGCTCAGCATCCTTGTGCCCATCTGCCTGATGCCTCCAAAGCAAGAAAGTTGTGCAGGGTGTCTTCAGCGCACAGTCTAGGGAAAGCTTGTAAACATTTACGGAATTCACATGTATCAAGAACAGACAAAGTGATGCTGCTGGTTGCCAAGTAGCTTCTGATCAATGCTCTCTTCCGGCACCCACTCTCCAGCCTCAGCGCCAAGAGAAGCAATTGCAAATGAGCAAATCAAGGCACTCTTAACTGCAGAAGGAAAAGCAAAGAAAAAAACAAAATGAGAAATGGAGCGACTCCAATTCTAACTTAAATTCATAGTGTCAAGGTTGATTGAAGTTGGATGCAACAGCGCAACAGCTTGTTTGAACAATCCTTCCGAACCACATACACCTTCAGCATACTTTTGCACTTCAATTGTTCCTCGACCCCATTGCCGATGCGGTCCCACCTGCCGATGTCCGTCACCGGTCGGAGTCCGACCCTTCCCAGACAGGTCTGCGTACGAGCGACATATTGGTTCATGTAGTCTGCATAGTCTTGGACTCCACCCATCTGCATACCTGTGGATTGCATGTGTCCACCTGTAACCTAGCCACTCCTGCACTAAAAGTGTCTGTTCATGACCACAGAAGCCAGTGTAACCAAACCTGCTCGGTACAATGACATTCTGTATCATGCATACAGGCACAATTGAGGACATGTCAGGCAAAGAAAAGCGGCTATCCTTGATTCAAGTTCAACAGCTCATATATCAGCATATATCAGCTATACGCTGGCCGCAGCACGGTAGTACACACGTATCAATTGAAACAATTTAAATGTTCATTGCTTGACCATTGTTCCCATGCGTCTTCCGCATCTTTCCAATTCTCAGCAGCCTCCCGAGGCAAATTCTTTCCCCTCGTAGTCAAAGGCATTGTTCCTGGTTCTCATGGCTCTCAAAATCTCTTATCTCTTGACACAAAGCAGGACAACGTCTTGCATTCAGTCTGTTCAAATCTGTTCAACGTCTGCATACTGCATACTATACTATCTGAAAGCAAAGTTCAATGTATCCTTGCAACATGAAATAAATTGAAATATCATGGGTCAAGCCATGTGCTCAAGAAACTGAACTTGGGTGGAAACGACCTCGCATTGTCTGGGACATCCCGACCCGCCCTCGTCAGTGGCATACTGCACGACCCAAGGCCTAAAGCAACACAAGCACAGCAGCACAGCCACCTACATATTGGAGTCTAAATATATATATATATATAGAGAGAGATACATAGCATTCATATATTCTAATAGTTACATCTACAATAGTTACTATAGTCGTAAGGGGTAGTCAAGTCATCGGATTGTTGCGAAGGTCAAGAAATGTCTAACATGGAAACCACGAGGATTTGGAAGCGCGACCAGCAGGTGCTATGAAGTCGTTAAGAGTGTCAGTTCTTGTTTAATCATGTTCAATCTGTGTAAAACGCCTGCACCCGACAAACATGGAAAAAGAAAATTCTATTGAGCCTCTGCTGCATAGTGCACAGTCATGACTGATTGTACAAGATACATTCGACCATGTTGCAGCCGCAGATTGTCCTAAAGTGTACATGAATTCAAGGAGCTTCCAGAACATGGAAGCCAACAATTACAATTAATTAGGTAGGACAAGACATTGTTTCAATTGACAGGGTGACCTAAAGAACATGGACCTCACAGCTTGTCTTGCCCGCCCGAGTTGGTCGCATCTGATGTGAGATGCTATCGGTTATACATTGATTCAGCGAATCTCCACTCTGCCGAGCTCCCGCACCGCGCAAAGGGTTCGTATCCTACTTCGTTGCCGCCTCCGCCACCCTCGGTCTCCTGCACGAACGAGGCACACCACATGCAATTGCGTTTACATACGACTATACATTGAAATTGACAATATGAATATGATGACATCGAGACCCAAGCCAATCAACCATTTTCTTCGTCCGTCATGCAGCAGTTCAAAGTTGTATCTATCATGAATCAAACAAAGCGTTGGCAGAGCATTCTAGGTTATCAATAAAGGACCCGGACCATTCAGCCCTCTTCTGACTCATGACTGACTATTGAAATGTACTTGGAGCCGAAAGTAGGCATCAGCTGTCCTTCTCACCACCACCACCACCAGAAGGAATCCAAGGCATTCCTAGTCAAAGAAAGGCGCATCGTCTTCCATGCTTGGTCCAATTGGTCATGCGAAGAACGACCAAATAGAAACGAATCAAAAAGGAAAGTTCCTGCTGATTGGAACATGACACCGGAACCCTTCACCTCTTGGACCACGGTTTGGGATTTTCCGATCACCTGAGTGCTGGTCGCCTTCGACACAGCTGTAGCATCTGCCTACTCTCTCTGCATGAACCGCTGCGTGGCAAGAGAAAAGCCGCGCCTCCAGATCCAGATCCTTGCGGCTGGCCTCCTCGCGCTATCAAGAAACGTCACGCAATCAACTCTAGCGAACGCCACCGAAATGTCCACGCACCGAGTTGGAGGCCATCGCTTCTAGGTTGGAGGCCATTCCTATTAGGTTGGAGGATGGTTGGAGGCCATCGCTCTTAGGTTGGAGGCCATCGTTTCCAAGCTCAGCATGCCTTGGCTGGATGGGTTAAAGTTAAGACCTTCGCGGGTCGATTCATGTTTCTGCCACTCCTCCACCAGCTCCAGAGCTGCCACCTTGGCCCTCACCCATGGTACCTGGCAAAAAGCATGATTCTACTTTAAATGGCTTGCAGGCTCAGCTGTTTGGGATCAGGCGGTCTGGGACCCGACAGCAATATTTGCTCAGTGACCCAAGAACTTGGGCCATTAGGAACCCTTTGCACATCAAAAGACTTGAGAGGGGGATCTGGCGATCTGCTTTTCACAAACGCCATATCAAAAGTACCACGTGGCTGTACCAAATGGCTGGAACCTTAACACCCGTCAGACTCCATGAATTTCGATTATCAAATACGATGACAGGCTACAGTTGTAATGATTTACCGTGACCGTAGTTTTTGTGTTTTTACAACATGCTAACGATCGACATCGAAGCAGCTTGCCAGTCGCGCCAGTGGCCTTTTCCAACACCCTGACCACCATTTCCAGTTCGTTCCTGCGAACAATCGGCAATGATCGCTACTAGTAACAAGTGCATCGCTACTAGTAACAAGTGCCTTGCTAGTAGTAACAAGTGCCACGCTACTAGAAACACATGTGGTGAAAGCCAAGTCAGATACGGACTGTAGGGAAGGAGCTGGTGAAAAGTCCGCCCATACAGCTAGGTCATAGCATGTTCTAGTTATAGCAGCAGCCAAAAGCAAAAAAATACTAAGCAGCAAATCTGTGTTAGAAGAACCCCCAAACCAGTGATCAGAAGTCCATCCTTGTGACTCAACTAGTGTTTGAACAGCAGCGCCTCAGTTGCCTGCTCAGCAAAGTTTTCGTATGGCCCAGGAATGTACAAGTTGTACGTTGTGACCATGGACCTGGATGCCCAGCTTCAAAAATATTGGTTTGTGAGCCATATGACTGTCCAACGTCATTGAACAGAGACTGCTTCAACACACTTGCAGAGTGCGCTTGTCTTTGCAACCCAAAACCCCAAGAACTGAAATGTGATGAAATGTGTCATCCACTGTGCTTCGGCATGTGTCGTCCATATATTTATAGATGCGTGCATTGATGATTTAAGCGGAACCATCCGTGTTTCAGTTCAATCTTCTGCTGGGACTCCGGCTTGTTCCAAGCGTCGAGCTGGGATTTCCTCGTTCCGAAGTCAGAACTGTGAGGTGTTTGTTTCAACAACGTAAAAATAACAAATTTGGTCAATCAGACAGTCACTCCGAAGAAAAGGAAACGGGTGGTCATAGACCCAAAGCGCATCAAAACACCGATCAACGCTCCATGGTTTATAGGGCATCCCATGTCCTCACTAACACACACCAAAATGGAGCCATCCGTGTTAGGGAAGGAAGGGCGGGGGGGGTGCAGGTGTTACACGGAAGAGTTGTTTCTCCACAGTGAAGACCTGAACAAGGAACACAGGTCCCGAACTCAGAGTGTTGCTCACGGTCTCAGCCGTAGGCATGCTGAATGTTGCAATTGCCAGCCCTATGGATGCGAGTTGCACAGCAATACGTACGACACAGAAGTACAAGGGAGTACAATAATGGTGAAAGAAAAAAATAAACATTTACACATACCATGTCCACCAGCAAAACTTGGAAAAATCAGTGTGAATATATATATATACATATATATGTATATGTATGTATATAGTGTTATATATATAGTTATATAAATTTCTCTGTTCTGATCTGGCCTTTTACAGGGAAGCTCGTTTTTATTCCTCAGCCCATGCAAAAAATGTCGAGTTGACCGTCGTGACTCTCCAAATTTCGAAGAGGAGAGCAAGGCCAATGCATGCTTGTGAGGCGCGAGTCAACAGGCGCGGAAGGCACAACGCTCTGATTGGCCAGCAAAGCACTGAGCGGTTTCTTTTCAAAGAAGCCCTGTGCTCGTGAAGCAGGAACTCGAACAAAGACCCAACGTGTTTCAGCTTTTTTGCTTCGTTGACAAAGGAAGGTCGCTTCTTGAAGGTATTCCAGAGTGGCAATCGATCTAATAAGACGGAGTCGCCAGAGTATGGTCGAAACTTCAGCGTTGTTCTTGTACGACCAAACAGCTGCTTTGCACAAAGCCCTGCCTCCCTGAAACTCAACGCCGGCTTCTGGAGTTAATCGTTCTGTGTCCTGATTGCCCATAGCAATCTCCGCCCAACATGGATCCAGGAGTCGTCTCGTCGAATACGGCAGATGCGGCAGATCGCCGTGGAGAGGATTCGGGCTCACATGCTGGGACAATATTGCAAGCGGCGGCGGACGGCGGAGGGTTCAAAGACAGCTCTGCCGCCAGATGCCCTCTACAATCGCATGGATCTCTTCTGGGCCCTCCACCAAGGCTTTGTGCAACGCTCTCCTTGCGGCAGCGAGCTTCCCGCTTCCGATGGCTGAGGAGTTTCGTCACTGTTTGAGTTTCTCAGCCCTTTTTGTTCTCATCCTCTGATTTGGACAGCACGTCCAACTTCCGTGGACGGGTTCCGATGCCACCTGAACATCACGCATCGCAGGAAGACCTACGAAGATAGAGTCTCCGCACTCCTGGCCCGTTTGAAAGCTGCCTTAGCCGATGCGGGCGGGACTGAATATGTGTCGTCAATGGCCCTGATGACAATCCAGTAGCAACTGCTCAAGGCAATCTTCTCACGGCTGCTGATGCCTGGGCGCTGGCCTTCCAGCGAGTTCTTCAAGAGTTGACTGATCTCACGACAAGCTGAATCACGAGCAACGCCTGTCAAATTTGCCTTAGCTTCACGGGAGCAAACGACAGAGACCTGGGTCGAATGGTGGTGGATGGCTCAGTGAACAACGTGCGTTGGTCGGCTCTCAACGAAGACACGCCGCACCTCAGTTCACTCAACTCTTGGCGGACCTGGGTTCAAGCTTGAGGGCAGACACTTCTTCCTGGAGTGATGCCACCAAGCTCTGACTCATGTGGAGATTCTGTACAGCTAGCTGTCTGAGTCTAGGTCCTCACAACTCCAGCGGCTCACAAACACGTGTAGTCAGAGCCCCAGCCGGTACGAAAGGATCACCTCTGCCAGGGGATAAAGGAGCAATCCGATGCACAGCGAAGCAAGGTCCAGCTCCTAGGGCAACTCTGGGCAGTGAAGAGGTGGAGGATAGAGCAGCGGCGGATCCAAGGCACGCAATGCAATGGCTAGCACGCTCCCGTTCCCAAGGCTCGGAGCATTCAGACTTGTTCCGGCGAACGGTCGAAAAAGCATCAAGGATCACATCCTGGAGCCCTTGAAGGAGCCTTTCAAGTCTTCGATTCGATCATCCAGTGGAAGAAATCAAACCTCTAAACAGGGGGATATCCTCCCTGATGTATTTTGCGAACGTCAAACGGCTCGCACAGTTGGATGTGTGGCACTGAGACCTTTACCCTCTGAAAAATAGACCACAACTGCTACAGCATTGGCCATACCGATCCTGCTTTCGGACTCGAGGCATGGGTGCGCCATGTATCTCTACTTGCGCGTATACTCCGACTCTGAAAACTAAAAGAGACAAAAAGGAAGCAAACAGCTTTGCCCGACAGACGAGCGTGATGCGGCTCCTTTTCGGCATTCAGATCTCTGTACATGTTCTGGACACCAGCTCGCCTATGTTTATTAGGACAAGTCAGCGTCATCAGGCACTCCAAAGAGCAAAACAATATGCCATACACACATTCAGTTCCAAGCCACTTCCCCTCTGATTAAGGAAGTCAACAACAGGTGATAGTGGGTTCTCTCGCAAGTGGCTGAAGCCTTGTTTGCTTGGGTGTCCAACCAATCTTGTTGGCTTCAAGAACACCTTCTCGTCGGGACCAAAGGTCTGTACAAACTCCTCCACAGCTCGGCAGATGCCTCGCCAAATGGCCAGACAAAGGCCTCAAATCGGGGCCACCTTCCAGCCATCCCGAGTATAACGTCCTGCGCAAGCAAAACAAGTTCGAAGGCTGCGAACATCGACGGCCCTAGTCGCCTTCCCTAGGCCCTCGTGCGACCATCAGACCACACAAAACACAACTGGGTCCACGGTAGGTGACCGAAACTGTCGAAAGAATTCGACCTCCCTGGCCTCCCAAAAATCCTCACATATCAAAGCCATCAGCTGTGTTTGTTGGCTCTAAAATCCTCTGCATTCAAAAATGCCGTAATTGAACATCTCGCAAACGCAGCAGTCCTGCACTCGTTGTCAGTAGTTCATCCTGGACGAACGGCAACGGTGCCAATGCAACTTGAAGGAACCGGTTGTGGTCTCGTGGTGCTCTGAAGATCTTTTATATACATCCTTCCAAATTAGAAAGGACATGTCTAATATTTTTGTTGGACATGGACTATCTTTTAAGCCGTTTGAGCTGCCTTTGTGCGGATTTATTAACTACTAGAAGTTAATTAATAACAAATACTACTTTCATTCATACTGGGCAGGCTGAACATGTTTTACAGGTGCCATACAACATGGCACATCAAAGACTTCATATCTTTGTCTGATGCCAACAAGTGCCAAGGCACGGCTCTCCCCCTTT
Organism: Durusdinium trenchii; assembly: GCA_963970005.1. Taxonomy (NCBI): domain Eukaryota; class Dinophyceae; order Suessiales; family Symbiodiniaceae; genus Durusdinium; species Durusdinium trenchii. The sequence continues at coordinate 240,059 of CAXAMN010016335.1, read as the reverse complement.
TTACAGAAATTGGTTGCTTCCCAGTCTTCCCAATTCCAAAAAGGATAAATTAGTCGATTGATCCAACTATAGACCTATTGAAGATCACAGGCCCCATAGCCCTATGGCTGGCATCATATGACATGATTGCCCGAGCTTTCCGAGCCTTGGTGAATATTTTGTTGAACTTCTCTGTCGTTGTCCTGGCAGCTGAGGAATGCAGAACAAGTTTTCATACCTGTCGACGCTTCTTGCCTTACGTGACTGCATGTTCGTTCGAAGTGCGTCCCAGTATCGAGTCAATTCCATCAAATCGATCATTGACAGATACAAAAATTCGCTCCAGATTGTGATGTGCTGTGAAGTTCTATCTTTCAAATTTTGTTTACTATGTTCTACTTGTATCTGATCAGGATCTGTGTGTAGATACCATTTAGACTCAGTTTAGACTCATGACATGTCGGGCAGGAGAGCCGGATGGTGCCGCGAGCGGCCGCTAGCAGCTGTATTTCAGAAAGGCATGAAGCCATATTGAGCAATGGTGGCCACCAGAAGCATCGAAGGTGTAAAAGAAACAGAACGAGCGATCAACCCTCCAAATCCTCACGAGTGCCGTCCTGTCGTAGTTTTGATCTTCCTCTTCCTCTTCCTCCTGGACACATTCGGAGTCGCTTCGAATGCTCAGAGCAATTGATTTTCTCACCGGGTGATCCTAAATGACTCCGAAAGCCAACAATGATCCCCGACGAGAATGCAAAACCCGCACCAACGAGAAAAATATTGGGATCCATTGCCACCAATTGCAGCCAAGAGCGACCAAGACACACACTTGCTACTAGTGCCAAGAAGCTACTAGTAACTCCTGGCATTACTATGGTGGAGGCCATCGCTATTAGGTTGGAGGCCATCGCTGCTAGTAACAAGAAGCTGCAGTAACCTACAAACAAGTATTGTTCAGCCTCCTTGGATTGAGAGTCAGGGAGTCGAGCACATCAACCTGGTCAAACTTGCCTTTGGAGGAGCGAATTCAAGTTCTCTCATATCTAGATATTATGTTCGTGAATTGTGCCCGTCCGTGCAAGTCCATGCAGGATTGAACATGAACCAATAGAAAAACACCTATAAATACCCATAATGAGAAGCTACTAGGAGCAAAGGGCATCGCTACTAGGAGCAAGGACGCTACGAACGGGGCTCCTGGCATTGCTACTAGGAACAAGGACGCTACTAGGAACTATTTGGGGTGCCTGAAACTTCGTGCTCCTCGTCATCCTCGTGATCGTCTCTGTCCCAGGAGTCGTACCTCACCGCAAACAGGACTCTTTCGGACACTGCAGGCCGTGTGGATGACTTTGGAGCTGCCATCTGTGCTCAGCGACACAACACCAAGCAGTTGTCAACGCCACAGTGCTCAATCAACACCATTGAACAAGGCCTTAACTGAAAGTGTCGACCATTGTCAACATGTATATATAGTATTCCTTTAAGCAGTTGCCATCAGTTGCCGCTTTGAATCCACAAGACGACTTGAAAGTCTCCCTCCTGCCTGGTGCGTGAGACCCGTTGAGTCTCACGCCTGGTGGCTTCACCCGTGAGTTCCAAGACCTGTCCGACACAGTGATCCGGGAGACAAAGATCAAAGCGAGGAATAGATGTGTTCAGTGCCAAAAAAGCAAAAACACATCTGCAAAGCCACTTCATGGATCTTGATGACATTCAGATTTTCTACAGCATATGCTTCTATTGTCTTCTATCTATTTATGATATTTATCAATGTCAGAGGTTTGCAAAGTGAATTCACTGACACTACTACAAGTTCCATCTGTCATATGGGGGACCGGTCCATGCTTTTCAATTGTTTCATCAGGGTATCGGTTGTATATATTCTAATCACTGGAGCACTGGTACTGGTGGCGCCCTCTCAAATCGTTGCCATTCGCCGGCATTCGTTGGATGCCTCCTTCTTCTGGGTTGGGTCCCAACGAACCAGCCATGTACCCTGCGCTGTCACAGACCTTTGACAGCAGCCATTGGCCACTCAAGGTCTTTGACGGTCTCTGGGTGGCAAGAACACATCCTATCAATCGGATTGAGGCAAATACTGTAGGTACTTCGACTTGAGTGCACAAAAGCGCTTGACAATGCCACCACAAACAAAAGCATTAAGAGAACAACAGTTGTCAAATGTTGTCATCGTGAAGAATCACACGTTTTGGACATTCGAACTTCAACCCTGATTCAACACCCCTGTTCTTTCTATTCGGACATTCTGAGGTGGTTGCGAGTCGTGACTGTAGCCGCATTCAGCGTCATGGTCATGATGCTTCCTCTTGAATGCAAACTCACCACCTGCATCAATTCAAGCCATCTTATCTCTGAATTGTGCGCTCTGAAGTGCTGTATATAGAGACAACGAGATCTGAGACCATTGCACTTGGTGAAGAATCCGATCGTCGAATCCCAATGTTGTTTCGAGATGGACGGAGTTCCGGGCGGTTCCGGGCTGGGATTTCTCAAGGCATTTCTGGTCGTGGAGAGGCCACAAACCTTCTCGTTTGGAAAATATCCAGTTCTGCGACAGGGCGCTGTTTGTTTGCAGCAGCAACCGGGAACCATGTGAAACCAAAGCACACGAAAGCATGATGTTACTGGCCAAAGCACAAGATAAGAACACTCATGCCACATGTCTCAAGAGATTGTCTGTAAAAGACAGCGCCTGAGAGGATCCTAACCTCCACATCCTCTGAAGTCTCTTCCATGCCACAACGACGGCCGCGGATGTATTCCTCGCAGACCAAACACCGACGTTCAACATAGCATAAGCATCACCATTGCACCGCCTTTAAAACGGGTGCAATTCGTATGCCTGATTTGTCATGATTTGTCGATGTCTGTATATATCTCCTATTGCATTTGTGAAAAAACAAAATCTTCAGGACAGATCGTTGAGTCTCAACTACGAGCTATCGGTGACTGCGTGTGACGGCCTGGGTGAAGCACTTGTTGGTGCACCATTCTGGCTCTGAAGGCCTTGGCACCAGTACCGAAAACCAAGACATTGATTGCTTCCAAGAGTTGGTCCTGAATGAACTATGATTCCGCAGCCACTATCTGAATCTTAAGCTTGGTTTCTTTACACTTCTTGGCAACCCCTAAGGCATCATAAGGCCCTAACAACTTCGGATGCTCAGAAAAAATTGGAAGGTCACCTCCAATTCTGTTGCTCACCCTGAATTCTCAACGTTGAGACAAGAGGGGAGGTGGCCCTGGGCGAAAGGGCCACTCGGATGGCCAGTCAAATGGGTTTCAAAGCTGGGCAGCTTTAGCGAACCAATCGAAGCAATCGAAGCTGAACGTTTCCCTGTCGAGCTGCACCACAACCAGCAGGTTGCAGCCAGAAAGATCTTTGATGCTTCGATCATCCTGCATACTGTCTGAGACTGACTGAGATGAAAGCGCGGGGCGAGAGTGGCATTCTTCCCTCATAATTGTCTACATATACACCGTTGTACACCTATATAGCTTGAGCACTAGCTTGAGCTTGTGACCTGGCTCAGCGGCTGCAAAGAGATGATAATGCATGAAAACTGACAGTTGGCAGTACACGAATAGATCTATGATGATCTATGGTGTGGGTGTCTTTTCTTTGCATTTCTTTGCGGCCAGCCACTCACAGAAAGCTCCTTCGAAAAGCATTCAAACAGCACACGGTTTTCTACTACGAAGCCACTCTTTGTCAGCTCTAGCAGAACCTCGCTGCTATCCTCTGCCACAAACATGACAGACTGCGTCTGATGAAGGGTCCAAGCAGTTCAAAGCCCTAAGCCCACAAAATACATAATAATGCAGGTGCTTGAATCGAAGCCTGCAATCTACCAGTGGCAAGCAGTTCCCCTTTCAATTTCACTGAATAGGAATGAACATGGCAGGATAATCCAGGCCACCTATCAGAATCCATGTGTTCACACAAAGAACATGCATTAAAAATGATTAATGTAAATGGTTCTAGCCAAACTGTGCCAAACTTGCATAAAGTTGTACTGTCTTGGATTGGTCATGTCAACCCTCATCCACACTGACGTTGAATTGGGAGGCCTGAAGCTCTTCCCCCGGGGCTGAGTCCAGGAATAGTGACACCGAGGACCTCAAATGCCAAAGGTTGATAGCAAACTCAGTAGGTGATCGAGTAAATCTTGTGACACTACTAGTAGCTTCTTGCTCCTAGTAGCGATGCACTTAGCTACTGGTAGCTTCTTGCTACTAGTAGTATGGCGAGGAGCTATAGGTCGTGTACTGTGTTCCTGAAAAAGACAAGAAAACAGTTTGAGCAATGTTGCTCAATGTACTTTCAGCGCCTCCCGAAATCGTGTCTGTGGCAGTTAAGTTACAGGCATTGACAAGTTCAGCACTTCCATCACTTTGCCTTTGACATCTGCGAGGGTCTCAGCCGCATCACCACTGACAGTGCCTTCAGCGCCGCTGATCATGCTGACCTGCCAGCGGATTTAGTGTACCAAGTTTATGTGGGTTGAAGACTGAAATAATCTGTCAGCGATTTCGTTGTGTTCTAAAAGGAAATGCTTCTGGACTTGAATGATAAAATAACATAAAATAACATCGTCTCATTCCGAAACTGACACGAGCCCATACACTAATCCGTCGCACTAACTAGGGCAACTAGTGCAGCAATCCAATATGACGTGAGTATTTGGAATGTCTCCGCCTTGAAGGTGATGCTACTCTCCGCCATGCTTTAGGCAGCTGCTTTGCTTGTGGAACACTTTGAGCTTAAATTGAAGCCAGCTTCAAGCAGCGTTCCTTCTCTGATGCGGAGATATTGTATCACATGGCGATATGTTAGAAGTGGAAGCAACGAACAGCAGTCAGAGCATCAAGACTCCAAACGTCTTCCTATGTCATCCTATTGCGTAAAACTGTTAACTCGTAAAACAAATGAAGTTGAGCAGACTGTGCGACCTGTGATCGACGAGGCAACGCTTCCAAACTGCTTCGACTCGACAGTCGAACTCGGAGGGCTCTTCGTAAGTCTGAAAGCTTGGCCGCCCTTGGCAGCCCTACCCTTTGCTGTTGTAGTCCTTTCCAGATGTCACATCAGCACCCGCCATGGAGGCATAGAGACCTGGGAGACATGATGGGATACCTCTCCTCAATTGTTCAGTCTCTCTCTCTCGCTCTCTCTCTCTCTCTCTCTCTCTCACTCTCTCTCTCTCTCTCTCTCTCGCTCGCTCTCTTTTTCTCTTTTTTTTTGCTCTCCGCTTTGTCTCCGTCCAAAAAATGCAAATCTTGCAAAAATTATCCGTTGGATCCGGCAGATTCCAAGTCAAACAAAATTCTTCAACATGGGAAAGCACAACTGAAATGACTGAGATCTCAGTTGGCTGACTCACGTACTGGTCGTAGTTTGCCTGAGGTCCACCGTACCTGGCTATCATGCATCAGTGGTTTGGCTTCTTCAACCACCTGAATGTCAAATGAGTGGCACAAATCAAGGTCCAGCCTAGAAAAAAAGTTCTCAGAAAAGCTCCAAACATCATTCCCCGGCTTCAAATTGTGCAGCACCCTCATGGGTCCGTGCGTTCTCCTCTATGGGGCACTGCTTGAGGTACTTCTGGTAGTCTCCAGATTTACCTTCGTTAGCTGAGTTGTACGTAGAGCTTACAACGTTCAGAGCTATGTAAAAATAGCTATTGGCATTTGCCAAATGTGTCAATTGGCCTTCAACAAGCAGCGACCAATGGCCCAAGACAGGTGTCGGGAGGAGCTCAGTTCGTCATAGGTCTTTGTTGTGAGTTGCACATATTGCAAGGCTCCAGCCCAGTCTGGCAAAAGTGCTACATGAGATTACATGAGCTTTTTTGTGAGTCCAGAACTTGGAACACATCACCAAAAACATCCATTGCAGCACAACCATTGCCAGCACCCGGTCTGAAGCTGGATGTCTGAAGCTCTTCCGGTCTCGTCACGCTGGATGCTCCCCAAGGCCTGAGTACTGGGACATGTAGCTTCGCCAAGACCTCGGTGAGAGAAGCTCAAGAGACGTCTCCATGAGATACATCTCAAGAGATGCCGTGGATACCACGTGAGATGCATCTTTCAGTGTCATCCGCCAGGCTTCCTTTCAGAAAAGAGTAACAGTAATTATCCAACCATTTGATGTAGCAGCGGTCAAGAGCACCATACACAAGAATAGCATAGAGTAGCCATGAACATCGTTTGATACCGCCTCCTCCCAAACCTTTGGTGACACCAGCTCCAGCTAGGCCTCCAGGCGAGTTTTCACCAACCCAACTGTCAGTGTAGTGCTCATCGCCTGGTGGCAGGTATGACCTCAGATTGCCACGTGAAAGCCTGAACCATCTTGCCTGCCCAGGATGCCGTAGCTATGCCATGGCTTGCGCATTTGACTGATACAGTCCCACAGTGATCTAAAGAGTTCAGCAGCGCCGAGTGATGTATCAGTATCCTGGATAGTTTCATGGCCATGAATCATGTGGGAAGGCTAGAATCCTGTAGCCAGTAAATCGCATGTCTTCGTGTTTTGGTGTTTCTAGCAGGATAGCATTACATGGTGAGGGCTCTGCATGAGGTACTTGTCGTTGAAGCTGTCTTGGGCATCTGCATCCTGGATACAAAGCAAACACCACGGGCAAGCCTCATCACACTATCATAAGTCAAACATCTCATGCATCATTATGTTTGGCAACTGTGGGCTTCTACAGTATGATCTTCTATGCTCAATGCGGCAGCTGTGAAGATGTCAAAGCAACTACCCTTGACGAACAACTCGTAGATAAGCCTACAATGAGCAACTTGTTTGCAACGTGAATGGACCCGCCTTGGCACTTGCAATCCAAAGATAGCATGCCACCACAACTGGCCAATTTCCATCAATTTCGTGACTGACCACAAAAAGTGCAGCGTTTGTCATCTTACCAAAATGAATCATGGAAGAATGCAGTGGGCCCAAGATCGAAACCTTCCACAACACTCAAAATGGTCTGTCGGTCTGCTTCCGAGTATTTCTGAGTTGTCCTCAGTCAGTCAATAGCAAAGTACACCAAAACATATACATAGAATTACGGTATCAACACACATGTCACATGGTCACATTGCACAGCACTCTAGAGTCTAGAGTTTCAGAGGTCCAAGGGAAGTTCTGCCAACAAAGGCTGAAGTGGGAAAATGCCTCCAAACAGCGGCGTCAAGAGATACAAGCTGGCTGCTGGCAAAACAGACGTTAAAAAGAAACCAAGTGACTGCCGAAAAGGCTCATTGCGTCTGAAAATCCAAAAACATGCAAGAACCAGTTCTGCCCGCCAGAAGCACGATTGAGCCTGCAGCAAAATGATGTCGCACCATTTGGCCCAAACTAAGTTGCACTCGCACTCACCAATTAACAAAAGAAAAAGAGCTGGACTATGTGTTCCCGCTGTACAGTAGCGTTGCTGAAGTCACCCCAATGGGCTTGAAACCCCTGAACATGCTGTATCCTTGAATCATTGCCAAAGCAATGCAATGCATGATGAAAGGCTTACGGCTTACAAGACAAACATTGCACATTTGCCCAACCATGTTGGGATCTAGAGCCAAAGGCGGACGCGTTCGGTGCCAGATGTCTTATTAATGTAGCATCCTGGGTCTCTTGACCATGAGTGGCCGATGGATCTCCGTACAAATCAAAGCATTCTGTCAACTGTGGCTGCCTGCTGTCGCAAGCAAGTCATGTTTTGAAGAGGATCTTTGGAATTCGGCTACTGCTGTCACTCTTTTGTTCCCCTGCAACTAAAGTCACTATAGCAACTCTTGACTCCGGCTACATGCTAGTATGCTTGAGCATACTCCAGCACAAAAAGACGAAGCCCCTTTGGGGTCGCAAAAAACATTATCAAAACACGAGGTTCAAGATGAGGGAACGTAATGAAATATCTCAGCGGCTTGGTTTCGCCCGCGAAGAAAAGCTGCAAATTAATGAATGGCCAGCTGGCAACTAGAACTTGGCAGTTTTCCATCAGAAGTGAGAGCGCATGCATGCGCCTTCAACAATAGGGCAGCTTCAGGCAACGGTGGCCCACATGCAGGTGTCTGTTCAAATTCGGATCAGTTAAGTACAATGTAAGCATTTGCTAAGATGCTCAAAGTGCGTGTCACAATCTTGGGGACAAAATCCATCAGCCGAAATAAGTATATGTATATAATATATATAACAAGCACAATAAACCTTCTGACTGGCCCAGTCTCTTGGCATACTATTATACATATTAAATATAGCACTACATTATATTATATGTATATATATATATGTACGATTGAGCAGTATGTCATGGTGTGTCTATGTGTCAGCAAGAATAATATACGGAAACCTCAACTCAGGCCAGCCTCGACGCCAATCTACCGCACGGCTGGCATGGACATAACACGTGCCAGTGTCTGTCCTGGCAGTATCGTGAAGGTCGTGGGGTCTTACTAACTTACTGTTTCTGAATCATACGTCCTACAAACTAGGACACTTTGAAAGAATAAACTGCCTTTTCTACTTGGAACAATAAAGCTACTTTGACTCGCAGTTTCTACATGATAGTGCTGGGTGATGTAAAGTTGCCACACCGTAGTCCTGTCTCTGATCCAGCAGGGTTCATCTCCAAAGGCAGCCTCATGTTGAACACATCAAGCATCGGAAATGAACTGATGGACCAATGGATGAGGCAGAAAGGTTTGATTGTGGCTAATAAAGTCCAGGTTCTTGTCTGACTACCTTCACATCTTGGGTGGCCAACAGGAATTACAGTACCTGATGTGGATTGACAGAAAGAAACAAACGAGATAGGTGGTGACCTTTAGGTCCGCTTTCTCAGGAGGTCGTCCCTTGGTACATGACGGTACATGTGCCCAATTGATGTGACCTTCAGGCCTCAGGCACTCCAACTCAGCTTCATCTACACGTTGCGGGATGTTCATGGCATGGTCTTCTCCATTGCAGCAATGGAATAGCAACGAATTATACTGATTGCCATGCGCAGCTGACTGCAAGGGTTTTTGCAAACAAAGTGCTTTACGCTGAGAGATCTCCAACAAACGAACGAACCAGGTCCAGGCACATATGGTCACAGGAGAATCGTTGGTATTTGGGCAGCACCAGTGGAGGTCGCGGTGGGGTGACCTGCCACGGGAAGCTCCAAGCTCATTCATGTCATTCCACTTCAGTGGCTCTGGTCTTCTCAACACAAACGCCACTCTCTACGGGCCGTGGTGCGGCCGCAGGTCCGGGTCATCCGAGGGCAAACGCGGCCTCGACAGCAGGCATCACAAAGGGTGGCGGTCCGAAACGCTCCTGTCGGAGAGTGCATCAACCATGTCGGTGCCAAAATCAAGCATCAGTCAAGTCAAGTGGAACACATACTAGTAGGAAACTGAAAGCCCAGAACTCTAAGAGTATTGCTTGGAATGTAAGCCAGGCAGGATCTAAGCCAGCAATTTGTGTGGGTCCATTTGGTGTAACTAGGGCATCAAAAACCTGGTGGAACATCAAGCAACAGGAACGGGGGCTGGGTCTTCTGCTGTCTCTTCCATAATTGTCCATTGTGACAAAAAGCATCAAAAAGACCTTGTAAGTGTAAGTAAGTATGAGGTGAGTTCAATGGAAGGGCACGAGAAAAAACACACAACGATTCTGCAACACATTAGACAAACATAGGCTTTGCTGCTCTCCTTGGTGTCCTCACCCACGTATTTGCTCATTGGCCCATAGGGCTCCTGAGAGCACCAGAAGAACGGCCCTGTGGTGGCTTTGGGAAACTTTGTGATGTACAGACTGTTCACGAATCAACTTAATGGAAGATTCCTAGAATTTATTTGAAGTTAAAATGCAGCGCCGGCCTAGCCTTTCATACTCTTCTAATCATTGTGCCAAATTGGGAGGTCTTCATTTCAGCTTCCACATTCTTCCACCATTGCATCAACCAAAGGCCTACGTCATTCAATTGCTACTGGGCGGGTTGTTATAATGTTCACGGCATGAGGCAGCTGGCTGAGAGCAAAATCAACCGAATGCTTCTTGTTGAACAACGTTCGGCATCTGAATGGTTTGCTCGTGACTTCCCGCGATAACTTACGACCCTCAACTTGCAAGATGCAAATGCTGGTGGTTGGGTCTTGTGCCCCTTGCCTTGTCGCTCTGTGGTTCTTTTGTAGCTACGGGAGGCTTGCTGGGGAAGACTTGGTCTTGAAGGTTCGAAGGTCATGAGAACTCGCTCTATCTCTGCCGTTCAAGTCTGTTACAACACAAGTCATGCAGAACATCCCATCGAGTATGAGTACCTAGTGGTATTCTCTCGGGCTACAACTCCCTGTAGACAAATGACAAAAGTCCGGGTAAGTCATATGCCCCGACCACAATGCCCAATTGCATCGGGTTGAAAAAAACAGGCCGGGGCTTTGTGGTTTGAGGCGGGTTCACAGCGGCTTCAGCAGCAAGTCTTGAGAGGACCCACTTAAGTGATATTCAGATCTGACTGGCACCAGGGTACTTTTGAGATGTCCCTGCATTTCTCTCTTTGCATCCAACAACCACTTAGTTTCCTCAGCTGTGCTTTTGGCACGTCTGACGCTGATGTATGAGGCATTCCGAACCTCAGCTTCAAGCTAGTCAAGTCAAGTTGTTTTGGCCAGTGCATTCACTGCTGGAATGTGACTACGTAATTAAGCCATGCAAAATATGGCTGAGAACCTCGAGAGACTGACTAATTAGACTGTTACCAACAACCAGCAGCACGCAGCAAACATGGAGTTCTCATGAGTTCTGAGTGCTCCGACGATTTCGAAGCCCTGAAGGTTGGATAGTTGGTGTTGACCTCCGTCTCCCAGTGCACAAAGGTACAAGTATGGGGCTTCCGATTCGCAATCGACATGAACTAGAACCAGACGGCCCAGCGGACCATGGTGGAGGAACCAGTTCGTCAATCACTGGCCGCTCAGTCTCCCTGCGTGGCTGTGCTGGCTTCAGCTTGCGCTGTCGCACATACTCATGTTCGCCTGAGTGTGCCCGTTCTGCACCAAGGTGCTATGTTGCAGATATCCACTGTCATGGTCGGAGACAGATGTGAACTGGCATACTGCGTAGGATGAACAATATCAAACAAAGGGACTTGTGGAAAGCTTGTGAAAATGGAATTCCAAACCTGTCATTTCGATGCTCTGGACTTCCGGTGGAGGAAACATTAGGACAGAAGACCATCTCTTGCACGTGCGTTCTTGAAGCCACACGAGCGTTCTTATTGCAAAATGGGCACACTCAGGAGTCGACTATTGCAAAAGGCCTTCCAGATGCACTCAGCAGAGACGCGGTCCACGGACGCAGGGATGCCTGGTGTTCGGGGAGACGAGGCGAGCGCGAGCGAGGCGAGGCTGGGGGTTGGTCACCCACCTGGAAGTTGACCTCGAGTGGTCGATGAGGGCTTTGCATCCATGACCTGCCGCGTGGAGTGGTTTCGCCGCTTGGACTATGATAAGAAAGAGAAGAAGAAAGTGCCAAAATAGTGCCAAAATATCACAGCTATTCGAAGTCTCCTTTGTTTTTGGTGGACCAAGCACAGCTTGTTTCCCTTTCATTGCCTATGAGTAGAAAAATAGCAAAGGACCAAAGGACTTCTCTAGAAATAGGTCTGATGAAAATTGATGAAGTAAATAAGTCTCATTAATCTGCCCCTCCAAGGCCTTGCTATTTCTTGAGAGCTACTGGCTATTTCTTGGACACCCTCAGCGGGATGGTTCTCCAGTTTTGCAAAGCAAACCACCATGTCGGGGAATCGTCCACAGCGTGGATTGCCAGTTAACTGCCCTCTGACTCTACCAACAAGGTCACTCTGCCAGCATGCCTCTCAACCGTCCCTTAAGGCTGTTGAGTGGTCCTCAATTGAGCCAGAAATGCTGCAATCTGCTTCATGGTCATCTCAATCCACACCAGCAGGAACGACGCTGGCACAACTTCAATGCATTGGTCAAAGGAACTTCCATTCTTCTAGGTTACTGCAGTCCACTTTGAGAAAAACAAGGTTCGAAACCAATGCCAACAAACAAGCTATAGCCTGTGCTTCCGTGGTCTCTCTGCGCCTGAATCTCGATATTGGTTGCAGCTAGCTCAACTGGCTGTCAATCTCACAGCTGAGGGAATAGCTGCCTATAGCCAGCTAGCATCCATTCTTATCCAAAATGCATCAAGATCAAAATCATGAGTCTGGTTTAGACAAGGCTGGTGGTGGGTCACGTTGCTAATAGTGCTGCAGACCTGCTAGACAGCCAAGACAGCGAAAAACAAAAAGAACTACTCAAGAACGGTCCTGCAGCACTTAAGGCTTAAGGTGCAAGTTGCAGCAAGTGATGCAACTCAGACGACGGATATCAATTGCTCCGCTCACACCACTGACATTTGAG
>CAXAMN010016335.1:197062-227623 GCA_963970005.1 Durusdinium trenchii | reverse complement strand
TCAACCCCTTGCAAGATAGGTTGGACGGTTGGAAGACACACAAACAAACAATTGTTCAAGACAACCAAATCACTGCACCTTTGCAAAAAACATCTACTGCAAAAACAACAGCCTTCAAATGCAGACAGAGACCTGCAAGTGTGGTGCAAATCAAACGACGGATGTCAATTGCTCCGCTCACACCACTGTCATTTGAGAATGCAGTCTCACGTAGAGTCTTCTGACATATCCTCTTTGTGGATAGAGCTCGCAAAGAGTCTGGATCAATGTCAGCAGAAGTGTGCAACGGTTTGTTTTCGTGTTTGTGTTAGTTTATTCCACCAAATCGAAATCTGAAAAACATACAGTACTGCCACCGGCATGGTGTGGGTGACAGCATCGGAGTTTCTATGAAGCTAACTGCCATACGCAAGACTGCTTAACGGCACCTTTAACTTGGTATTAGTGATTAGTGTGTGTCTGCGGAGTCAATATAGTAGTGAGCTGTGTTCAGGGACATCATAAAGTTAGGGTTAAACTTTAAACTGCTTCGCGCAATCACGGGGATTCTCAACAGGTCCAATTTGTTCCGCCTGCTGCACAAATATACCCTCAGGTACCAAGAACGAAATGTGGCAGGGATCCACCTGCATGCTGCTTGTTGTCAGCAGTTTTGATGTAATGCTCCAAGGTAAGATCTAAGGAGATGCCTGTGAGAGGAGGGGAACGCTCCAGCAACACGGCTTCTGTGCCTCCATGTCTGGTGATTCCCAGCTGAATTAGATGGTGACACAGTGAGACTGGAAGACCGGTCTTTGTCTTGTACAGAATCGCAATATAATATACTCATCATTTGCCGCTAGGCTCCGGAGACGAGTAGTGAAATCTTGCATAGTGTTGGATAGGTTCACAGGGTTTCATACGGTTTCATCTTGCTTTAAACACAGAGATTCGACAAAGAATGCACATGATGTATCATAATGTACACAGCTGCATGCCGGGTCATTGGCTGCCTGGAGAGCTTCCTGAGCGACGTCAGGTCTGTGCTGGAATTCGTTCCTTCATCACTCGAAGAACTTGACTTCTTTGTCCACATAGAACTGTTCCTCTTTCGTAACTTACCGATGACTTCTAGGTTGGAGGCCATAACGGTTAGTCACTTAGTCCTGTCATGTCCTGTCTCAGGTCCACACCCTGACGGGACCATGTTCAACACCTCGCCAGCTCCTGGAGTTCGTGCGCTCGCGGAGCTTCAGCCGGACTGATCAGCACTTGTTGCGCATTTGATCGGTTTCAATCTTCCGATGCCATCATATGAACTCATATCTCAAGTGTGCCACTGTCCAGTCCAGTGTTCAAGCTCTAAGCCGATGGCTGCATAGCCATGATGCTCCTCTACCACTGGGACCTGAGTTTCATCGGGTGGCAGCTGCGTCACCCGAGGCCTACATCGACGTTCGCTCCCTGTGACCCTAGTAGCGATGCCCTTTGCTTCTAGTAGCTTCTTGTTCCTAGTAGCATCCTTGTTACTACTAGTAAGGCACTTGTTACTAGAAGCGATGCACTTGTTCCTAGTAGCTTCTTGTTCCTAGTAGTACGGCCAGGAGCCCCAAGTAGCGTCCTTGCTCCTAGTAGCGATGCCAGGAGCCCCTAGTAGCTTCTTGCATCATCTTGCATCTGCATGATTTTTATATTTGGAAATGATGTTGCCTGCTTACGGCCGACCTCTCAACTTGTTACAAACCATCAACTTCATTGTTTGGTCAGTCAAACAGCCATCCTGGGCTCATGCTGCTGTCACCCACACCTGTCCACGAGGAATCAGCCTAGGCAACAGCAAGCCAGTTTTCTTCAACCCGAAATCAACTGAGAGACCACTTTCAACACGCAACCAGGTTACAGAAAATATCAGAAAATGCCCTCGCATCCTTGATTCAGGCCTGGTTTTTTAGAGGCCTGTCACAAGCCAACAATAAAGTTTGAAAATCTGTGTCTGTTATGATAGGTCGCCCAGCATGAGCCCTATCTTCACTTTAGACTGGCCCCTCCTGTCTACTGCACTAGAGTATAGAAGCCGCCGCACTGCTGATAAGGAGCAGCATTTTGAGAATCACTCTGAGCAAACCGGCGGAAAGCTGTACGGAAAGAATTCTTTGCTCCACTTTGAGCTGCTAGCTCCCTTATCGTGGCCGTCCTGCACCAGGATTCTTTCTTTAAACAGGTATCTCAACCTCTTTCGATCTGAACAAAGTCCGAGGATGCTAGCAACATGTGTCAAGAACAACCAACAACAAAGTTGCATTACAGGTGTTGACAGTGCACATCCTTTGCATGGTCACGTGATATCAGCTTACTTAGATGCTGATGCTGAATTTCACAAGACAAGAAAGAGGAAAGCTAATTGCGAAAAGCGTCAGGCAAGGCTGTCCATCATTCAAGAGTCTAATAACGATCTTCCAGATTCCAGGCCTTGAGGATCTTCTTAACGTCATCGGAACTGATTTCAACTCGAGCCTGAACGAAGATTCAGGATGCAGCTTTTCCATTGAAAAAAGAAAGTAACTAATTAGTATGTATATATTAGTATGTTGATCGATCGACATCATCACTCTGAGCTGCCTAGATGTTCTTCCCCATGTTGTGGGTTGTCTCCAACATATATCATATGTAAATATATGCAGTACACCTTACTATTTGTAACAAGAAGCTACTGGGGTGGAGGCCATCGCAAGTAGGTTGGAGGCCATCGCTTCTAGTAACAAGAAGCTATCATTCTAAAGAACTCCAAATACACAACGTCTCTGAGTGCCCTGAGTGCCCGAACCAATTCTTGAGCTCCCACGACCTCCGTCACAAGCTCTGTCTCACCATTTGCTCTGCATCTATACAAACTCACTGAAATTTCAGCATATACCTACGAGATGCCGTTCTCCTTGAATATTTGCGGAAGGTTTCCGCTTCCATCCGCTTCCTATCTTGACCATGTGCCCCCGCCCTAAATAACGGTCAAGTCAAAAGAGCTTCTGTTACTTTCATGCTGCGGCTGACCAGCGACTCAACATGCCCCTTAACATCGACCAAGCGCAGCTCTTGACTCGTTGCACTGCTCCGCTTAAATAGAACATTTTGAAATTCAATCCATGTCGCTTTCATGCCCTCCACATCTTGGAATCTATTTCATGAGCCGAGTCTTCTGGTGTTGTTCAACGAAGGTTGATCTTGAATCTGTTGGGACTTTTTTAATGAGGCAACGAGACAACTCGTGTGTCAGTGGTCCATGTACAATGTGAAAGAACTCGGGATGTGAGACATCCTACAGCAGAAATGAACAAGTGACTCATTTTTTCCGGATGGCACCTTCTGATTCTGGACAAAAAGGAAGAGTTTTTCCTCATCGTCGTCCTCTCAATGCAGGTTAAACAATCAACAGCGGATTGGTGGTTGGATTAGTTGAACCAATCTATATAACCTAACTCTGACCCACAAAAATATCGCATGGACTACTTCAAGGACTGAATTACAAACAGAACTGCAACGTGCGCAATCTGACCTTCCGGAACTGTTCTTGACAAGATTGGAGTCGCAGACTGGAAGCCGCTGAAAGTACGCAGGGCCACGCCGCGATTGGAGTCGACGACGGAAGGCTGCAAACGTTGCATCGCTCATTGATCTTCGTTCTTCTCATCACATTTATCCATATCTATCCTAGTGTTGCTCTTACATGGTCGCTGGGTGAAAGAAACACCTATATATTATATACACTAAACTTCATTTCTGGCTTACCTGTGCAGCTTGTTTCAGACGCAATACTAGCAGTGCAACTCTAAAGTCCGTAAGCAGCGTACAACCTCCAGGATCGCATTGTCAGAATCTGCAGTGTGGGAAAAAGGTGAGCAGCTGTCTTTTTTAGTAACAAGAAGCTACTAGAAACAAGTGCCACGCTAGTAGTAACAAGTGCCTTACTAGTAGTAACAAGAAGCTACTAGGAACAAGTGCATCGCTTCTAGTAACAAGTGCCTTACTAGTAGTAACAAGAAGCTAGTAGTCTTTTTTAGCCCACAGGGGGGGGGTAGGCCGCTAGGAGGGAGATGGAGCTAGTAGCGCACCAATGATTCGGTTCCTAGATTTTTAGGAAAACTTATATAACGATTAGGTAGACAATGCAGCATAGGCAGGAAAGAGAACATAGACCAAATAACCAGTAAAGTTCCATGCGAGTCTGGAACACTTTGGCAAATCCATTTCGATTGTCCTCCCTTCCACAAGGATTTCAACCAGGGGGGCTACGTTTATACTCACCAAAGGGATCCAAAGGGTCCATATGATGTGCAAGGACCACATGCCATGGCAAGAAACTGCACATGTGTTGTGCTTTGAAGGGGAGGCCTACAGCAAGTCCACGGACTCTATGGACTGTCTGGAACCAAAGTCATATTCCCTGGTCGCTCCACATTCAGCGTTTTGGCGCTCCACATCGCCGTGTCTGGCCTAACAATTTGTCTGCAGCATATGTACAGCACCATGTGTGGCCAGAATTTCGGTCAGGTGTCCCGAGCTCGCTGCTTTTTGGGGGACACCCACTTAATGCGAGCCATGGAATTGGTGCGTAGAGTACAAAACTGGGACGCCAGTGTGCCAGCTATCAGACTCAGTCGCATTTCAGGAACTTATGCTTGGGCAGGCCCTAGGATCAATCGTAGGGACACTTCTGCAGCTTGTCCTCGTCAGGCAAAAGAGATACAGCGACGGAGGAGGGGATCTCGGAGTGAAATATGCAGCATACAACATGACACAGAAGCACACTCAAGCAATCTGTATCAAACCCAAAATACCACGCCTGTCGAAAACATGATACGCTTGTCTCAGACTGAAGGCTTCAAGCGTGCAAGTAGACTCTTGATTGATGAAACAGCCCCGTTTGCATTGTCAAACCTCGGTTTTAGCCATTAAGAGTCTACATTGGTGACTGCTCAGACAAGCATCGCACCCTGGGATGCGGATCTGACTCGGCCAGCTGCTGTATCTCTGAGCTGCCCGAACTTGCTGCAGCACCACATCTTCCGAGCGCTTCAACAGCTGAGCGCCGCACGCTCCAGGCCTTGAAAGATTCGCGCTCGGAAGGAAGGTGAATTTGGAAGAATTGCAGGGAATGGCACCGAGGTCTGTGGGAACCGACCATAAACGAAAAATAACGAGAAGGGCCTTTTCTTGCCCGGGGGGGGTCGGCCGCTAGTAGAGGTAGGTTAGCTACAGGTAGCTAGTAGAAGCTAGGTAGCTACTACCTACAAGTAGCTACTACCGACAGGACGCAGGATAGCTCACGCTTCTTCAAGGACGCACTAATGATTTGGTTCCTAATTTTTTAGGGAAACTCAACTAGTAGCAAGAAGCTACTAGGGGCTCCTGGCCTTACTACTAGGAGCAAGGGCGCTACTAGGGCTCCTGGCCTTACTAACTACTAGGAGCAAGGACGCTACTTGGGGCTCCTGGCATCGCTACTAGGAGCATTCTTACCATTAGTAAACTCAATATTCAAAAGTCTTGCTGCTCCAAGCACAGGTTCTCTGTCAGAAAGACTCCGGATCAATGGTGCTACAAGGTCATTGGCCGGCACAGCAACGAGCCGCACAAGCTTTCCCAAGGTTTGAGCTGAAGCTCCACGCACATCTTCCTCTATGTCATCCAAGGCTTCTCCTCAGCTTTGACAACATGTCAGGCGTCAGACTGTCAGAATCACACTGATCCCGATCCTATGCTGAACCAAGCAACGGAGTTGCACCAGTCCACAGGAGGCCGAAGCGCCCAGATTTCCAAGACCTTCAGCTGCACCCCAGCGAACACCTCCATCGTCATCTCCTAGGAGCCTCACCAGCTCTGGAGCACAACGATCTGTACCTTAGATTTCCGAGTCGCTCCACACAGCTGAATGGAGCAACATGGGTCAAATGTTGTCAATACTTGACGAATCATACACACGAACAGTGTGCATGGTTCCAAAATTGACCCACTTATCGGTCAACCTCATGATGTCCAATACCAAGACATGTGAGAAAAGCAATCACCCGGCGACTCACTCTATCGGACTCCGGGCCAACCCGTTCCAAAAGCCCAGGTTGCCCGCGTGGCCAAGCGCTCTAGCGGCAGAACAGCGCACGTCGTCATCCTCGTCCTGCGCGCAGAGCAGCAGAGCCGCCACCACCTCGTCGCTGCCGCGGCCCCGGCGGCCCAGCTTGTCGGCAGCCTTCCAGCGGTCACGTGGGCGGCTGCTTTGCAGTAGCTCAACCTGAGAGCTGCAAGACATGAATTGCTTCTAGGTTGGAGGGCATTGCTATTAGGTTGGAGGTGGAAAAAGGCATTGGACAAATCTATGAACCTGCAGCTTGGACAGGTACGAGTATGGTCAAGTTGTGTGAGTCGCTGGGAAAAATCTACAGTCCACAGGCCCAAGTTGGCCTTATTCCTGAAAAAGCAGTTGCCATGGTTTACACATGTTTACACCGCTATTTAGAAGGGAGGATGATCACAAAACATCGACAGTCGCCTGGTCTAAAGACTGACACTGTTGGCTCAAACAACTGAAACATACTGAGACTGCAACCAGCTGTGTCACGCTTTCCTCTGGACCATCGAACATGGCTCCGTCGTCTTGAACCGAAGGTGGCAATGCAGCAGGGACCAGGATGGGCCTCCCCTCTCAGAAGGGAAAGCATGTGTACGGGGCGGTGTTGACTAGTGACGTGAGGCATTTTTGGCGTGTTGCGCGCTAAGATGCGTTCAGTGTTAAGTACAAGTTTCTGCTTCCCTCCAGAAAGAGTTGACTCCATCAATTTCAAGCATCCATATTTTCTCCATGGGCTACAAAGAAAACCTGGCAGCGTAACCAGTTCACCCGCGACTGCACTGGCCACAACGCCAACCCACAACTGTCTCTGGGGCGACATGCAGTTTCCCTTAAAGCACACTGCTGGGTGCTTGCCAGGTATCACAAATATGTTCAATCATCCGGGCAAAGTGGTGCCGACTTTGATTCTTGGTATTTGCCAGGCACTGTGGCGGGTCCTGGTCAAAGTTGAGCTGAATGGACTCCTTGAGGAAACAGTCACTGCCGGCATTGTTGTGAACCTGGCGATTCTTGCAAAGCCTCCGGAGTCCACGACGAAGGCTCGTTTCTCTCCCCTTCAGCGTGTGCGCCACACAGCTCGCCCAGCTGCCCCGCCCTGGTGCGCATGGTCTCATTGTAGCCGAGGTAAGCTTCTATGAAGACCTTCCAAAGGCGATTGCTTTTGGCTAGCACAAAAAGAATCAAGCTGATGCCCACGGGAAATACCACTTGGGAGGCCAGGAGAAAGTAAGCATAGGGAGGACATATGCCACAGGCAAGACATAATCCATCCCAAATCTGAACAAGTCGAAATGTGTGCATCCAGAGATATCAAGAGTGAATTGAGGGCTGAACGTTGTTGGCATGGAAAATGTCTGCTGATGGAAGATCTTCCACTTTCCAAATCAGCAACTGGCAGGGCAAGGCGATGTGATACGATTCGAGGCGGTGAAAGCAGCACCGTGGACACTAAGATCAAATTCCTGGGATTCCTCATGGTTGCTCCATGGATTCATCAACGTGTACGTGGCAAGTGCAGACTGCAATCCTGAAACCAAAACCCCTAACAACATCTTCAAATCTTCCATCTAACCCTTGGTCACCCTTGGTCTTGCTTTGCCTCAATGGGTGTGAAGCGAGCTGTGGAGAAGCAGCTGAGGCAGTCCCGCATCTGACCGAACAGCGGAATGCACGCACGGTCAGTTGGTATCACCTGGTCATGTCGCCTGGACCCACCAATGATCACAAAAGTAGATAACAAGATAACAAATTGGGTCTCTCCTAATACCTGGGCCCAGTGGATGATGATGGTTAGGTTCCAGGCCTTGTTCAAAAATAGTAATATATTATATAATTGTTTACTGACTGGTACAGGTAAGCTCGGACAAACCCAATAGATACAAATATGTTCTTTGGACACTCTAGCTTCTTGGCTGCCTACAGATCTTACTTTGGCTCCAAAGATGATTTATTGACAGCTTCTCTTTGGTGGGTTCGAGTCAATGTTGATTGTGAAAATCAATCGCTGCAAAATTGTCCAAATAGTAAACCTCGTGGAAAACACAGCCAGTTTGACAGATATTCAATACTTACCTTCCGCCTTCCGCCATGTTTTAGGTTTGACTGCCGGAACCCAAGCTCAGGGCTTGAGCTAGCACATTTCGAAACTCACGCGTGCGGAAAAAGGAAAAAGAAGGGTCCCATGTCCTCCATAATTCAACGTTCTACCCTTTTCAATGCCCTCGTAATGCTTTCCAATTGCCTTGCAGTTGAAGATCTGCTTGTGGTCCAAGCCCAGCATCAAGGCAATCCTTTCCTTGAATGCCACCTGCGAGGGTTTTGCACAGATGTAAAGCAACACCAACCTTTCTCAATCCAATATCAGCAATATTGGCAGGAACATGCCCGGCCCATCCTAGAATCTAGAAACACTGCTACGCACAGGAATGTTTTACATCATGTTGAGAGACACGATGGAAAAGGAGACTCCAGCACGTGGCTTCAGACTTTTCTACTCTGCTCAGCTGAGGAGAGCAAGTCGCTATGCTTTGACGGTGCTGTTGCCCGCCTCGGAGGAAAGTCAATCATTTGTCCCCGCTTTGGGGCAAAGCAAGGGGTCAGGTTGCCAGACTGGTCTATAAGTGGTTTTTGTTGATGACCCGAAAATTGTCAACATCCACGAGTCCCTCCACTTAGTACTACATTGGGATTGAAAGTGTCCACTCTGTAGGATCTCGAACCAAAAAGGAACAAATTGGAAAATGACCATCCAATTCTGTGCAAGTTGGGCAACGTTCGTTGATTCCACAAGTCAAGCAAATACGTGCAGAACATTTAAGTCTTGACTGTCATGGGGCATCCTACCAACAGTGGAATTAATCCTGAAACAAAACAGCTGTCAAGCTGCAAATGACTCCAACCTGAAGTATTAACCACCAAAAAGAAGCCATGATCCATTGGACTTGATTATGGACATTGAAAAGATTTGTGATTTGCAACATCCTTGCTCAGCATCCTCAACCTGCGCCTGCGCCCACTGAAGACTTCAGGCCACTGCCCCACTTGTATCTCCATTAGATAAATCATCGCAACACTGCTGTGTATGATGGGAGAGATTGCCCCAACCCAATCCGTTCCAGCCCCCTACCCTTCTCACTCTGCTCCCAGGCCCAAAGAAGCCGTAAAACGGCCAAAAGCGCCAGGGCCAGCAAGGCTAGGTCAACACCTAGCGGTAACTTGATCAGAGGGAGATGCCAACTCCATCTGCAAGGGAAACCCAGTTGAGTTTACTGCTTCTTGGAGGTTGGTGAAAGAACATCCGATCTTTAATATCAAAGGCTCTGACAAGTCTCAACGCTATCAACTTTCACAAGCCTGAAGCTGCAGTCGTCGATGGTTCTGGAGCTTCTGTCAAAGACTCCTGTCTTCGAATCTGGACACAAATGTGGCAAGCTGAAGGCCAATCAAGATTAGCCATCTGGAAGGACACTTGTGGAACCTTGTGGGAAGGTGACCCTAGCTCTGAAACACTGCGACCGAGCTAGCTTCTGGAGCCACTGGTTCCAAACGCATCAAGTGTTCATGTCCTGAAGCACAACATCCGACTTGAGAGAGGAGGGGGTGAACGAAAGGTAGCAGGCAATCACAAGTAACCCTGCTAGAAGTCCATGACGGCGTGAACCGGCGCAGGGGGGATTTGATCCAGGGGGGGCCCCCGACGAACAGAATCAACTCTTACAGGACCAAACTCAATGCACAATCCCAACTCCTGATTGTAATACATTTTTGCTAAAGCAAGGAGAACTCAGGTACCTCAAGCTACCTTTCGTGAAAAGCACACCATGGCAAATTTCTCAGCACGAACTTGCTTTTTCACATGTTCTCAGCCCAAGCTGTGCTCCTCCAACCAAGAACTGAGCTTGTCCTTCATTCTTTTCCTCAAGCACAGGAGCACTGTCATCACTATCATCACTATCATTCAAGGGTAGGACTTCAAGAGAAGATACGAGAAGTGCAGGAAAAAAATGAACAGAACACGGCTGTTCTCTGCATGTTTCCCAATGACAAGGCGATACATGCTACAACCGTTTTCAGCTTGAAGCGTTTGGCCGTTTTAGACCAAGGCTTCACGACTTTTCGGCTTGAGCCAAGGAACGGATGTAGCTGAAGTTGGTGAATCTGTTGGCCACCCTGACAAAACGGTCTTTCCTGGATCTTGCAAATGGTGCTGTTTTGCTTCTCAAATACAGCTACCTGGCTTAGAATGGTCTTTCAATTGATCTTGCAATGCTCTCGATCTGCGTGCTGATGCAGTTCTTCTTCCTCTGAAACCATCCTTTAAATCAGCAGGGTTGACCCTGTAGATTCTAGATTCTAGATTGTGCTATGATTGTGCTTTATCTGCCACTTGCAAAGACGAACCTTGTAGTGACCAATGGTGGGATACACGTCCACGTTCTCCTTATTGCAAAGGACCTGTGATGCTGTCGCTGCATATTCTTTGGGCAACTTAGTTGGATAGAGAATTCAGTGAAGCCTGAAAAAAGTTGTTTGTTCACAGTTCACAGCTTTCTTGGTCACTTAAGAATACACCTCCCTCCACTTCAACCTCACCCGACTTCAAACTACCGTTGAGCCCAGCCCAGCAAACTCTATTGTGCTTTCCACTTTGTGGAGTTGGTCAGTGTCTCCCGACCAAAATCACGCCTTGTCAGCAGCACAATCGACCATGGCGAAGCGCACCTTCGAGGTGAAATCCTGGAGCTGCAGAAAGAAGCTTCCAGACTGCTGAGAGAAACAAAGGACTCGGAGAACGTCCATGACTCAGGTCCTTCCTCTGAAAAGCTTGCACCGGAACCCAGGTCCTGCGTGTTCAACTGCTTTTCCCATCCTGATGCCAGCCTTGAGGCTTCAGGGGAATGAAACGGTGTCACGTTGAGAAGATTAACAAAATTGGTGCAAGACACTGCAGGACTTTCTTACCAAAAAAAAATGAGGACCACGCTTCTCCACGCAATGTCCCCAAAGGTTTCCAAGCAAAGGATGATGACTCGGCCCCCAGCATTGCAAAAATGACCTCCAACTCTTCGCATGGTTCCCACCATGAGGTGCAAAAGGACACCATCCATTGCTCAGAACCACCTGAGGCAAGATGTTTTCTCACTTGGCAACTGGGCTGAGATAGCACATGCTCAATCTTCTCACTGTGTTCAAACCATTCAGTTGAACATTCAGTTGAACTTCAGCTGGCAAAATGACAAAGTCGACCCTCAATGGACTCGCACTGTCCAGCCTCCGAGTGCTGTTCGTGCATTCCCGGCGAAAAGCAAACGGTTCAACACGGTCACACCGGGCCTGCCACTTCTCAACAATGTGCTTTCGCCAAACAACTTTGTTCTGATGTGAAGTTTGAATCATTTGACCTTGGATGCCTTTGAATATACGCGTCGAAAGATTCTTTCAAAGCTGCTCTACATAATTGAACCCATCTCAGTCCGTGAATGAGTTCGGATCTACACGCATGGACCATGGTCAAGCCATTTACATACTCACAGTCCACAGTCATGAAGATTTGTATCATTGTTGTAAAATCAGCGAAAGCTCTCCAGACTTAGCTTCAAATAGCAAGGCAAAGGACACTGTTCCGACATCTTCTAACAGCTCTTGGCTCCACAATCAGTTCCTTGTGGCAACTTCTGTAGTGACTGCCGGTGTCCAGGAGTGGATCTCAAGCACCTGAGGGCGCTCTACAAATGAGAGCGTAGTTCCTGCTAGTACTGCTATTCACAGAGGCAAGCACATCGAAAAAGGAGTGGGCCTACCCGGGTCATGATCATAAGTTAATCGCAAAGGCTCCTGCACACACTGATCTACAAAGGAGTTCAGTTCTGGAAAGCTTCAGGGGTTCTGAGAAATAAAGCAAGAGGACAGTAGAAGCCGCTTGCTTTTTTTTCAGTGTGGGCATAGTTGGCCCAATCTCCGGCCTCTTCTGCCCAAGCAGAAGCGAAGAAAATCAGAGCTGGAAATGGACGTGTCATGCCGGTGCGGGGGGTGTTCGCTGGGCAACGTGGAGGACGAAGAGGTCGTCTTCGAAGCTACAATCAAAACAGATCACCAACTTGAGCCAAGAAAGGCTGAGGACCAATTCATGACTTGGACACAAAACAGAGTCCCAAGCTTACATGGCACAGAAGTACCCTGCGGACCATTCTGCCCTCGAGGAAGGAGAAGGATGTAGCTGTTTGGGGAGAAATCATCCGCCTTGAACATGTCAATTGACCCAAGTTGACCCAAGGCTCCAAATCAACAGAAAGGCGCTGAATCTAATATAGACCACTCTAGGTGTACATGTATAGCTGGAACCTACCAGGCATTTCAAGACCACAGCATGCTGAAGCAGTGACATTTCACCGATGGGGTCGCACCACAAAGCAGAACGCCACGATCATCGCCTGGCCAGAGCTCCACAGCTGGATTCAACTGGGTGCATCACGTAGAAACAGGTGGCATCCGTAGAACAGAAATCTCTGCTTCTACGGCGAGGATGAACCATTGCCTCTTCCTGACATGCCTAGGAGATTCACTGCCAAGGGGGAGTAGTGTCTCAACAGTCACACAAAATGATAACACCATAAAAAATTATGCGGACTTTGTGTTGATGTCCTCATCGGGGCCGGGGGGGTAGTTGTTGTATCTTGACCGGGAATCGAGCCACCAGAAAAGTGTATAGAGTGTTGATGTCAAATGCCCGTTGCGAAGCTAGGCAGGATGGCCAAAGATGTGGCCTTGGCGACAAGCACATCTTAAGTGGGCAGTCAGGTAGAATCGAAAATGGTCGTTTGGTTGGGTTGACAGAGTCCGGAACGACCAGAGCCTCCAAAAGTACAACAACCTACAGCAACCAAATGATCCTGGGCCATCCTGGGCCTGCAATGCCAGTCTTGGACATATTTGGACATTCTTAGACACCAATATGGGACCTCTGAGATTACAATTGGTTGACGATTAAAGAAAATGAACCCCTGATGACAGATGGATTACAAACTGTACGATTGACTTGCAGCCCAAGAAACCCATTTCAGAACGTGGCTCGCAAGCCAAGCTGCCGACTTCACACAAACCTCAGCATCTCATGAGGTGCACCGGTGTCACTGTTGAAACATGTTGAAACGGTGTCACTGTGTCATGAGGTGCACCACTGCCTCAGGGCGCGGACGCGGAAGCCTTCAACTTTGAGTCAACAAGTTCAAGTCAGTTAAGTTTAGAAACGTAACAATGCCGATAATAATGAAACTATTCTCCAAGATTGAGAATTATCCCGGCAAGAGACCCCAAGCAGTGTGTGTGAGGTCTAGAGGTGTAGCAACAGAAAGTCTAGAGATCTAGACCCATTGGGGTCCAAACAGGTGATGGTGGTGATGGTGATGGTGGTGATTGGTGGTCATGGTGGTGGGTGGCGATGGTGGTGATGGTGGTGGATAGGGGTCTTGCGAGAGTGAGGGTGAGAGTGAGAGTGAGAGTGTGAG
This sequence comes from Durusdinium trenchii, assembly GCA_963970005.1. Lineage (NCBI taxonomy): Eukaryota > Dinophyceae > Suessiales > Symbiodiniaceae > Durusdinium > Durusdinium trenchii. The sequence continues at coordinate 214,018 of CAXAMN010016335.1, read as the reverse complement.
AGAGAGAGAGAGTGTGAGTGAGTGAGTGAGTGAGTGAGTGAGTGAGTGAGTGAGTGAATGAGTGAGTGAGTGAGTGAGTGAGTGGGTGAGTGAGTGAGTGAGTGCGTGAGTGAGTGAGTAAGTGAGTGAGTGACTGACTGACTGACTGAGTGACTGACTGAGTGAGTGACTGACTGACTGAGTGAGTGAGTGTGTGTGTGACTGAGTGTGTGACTGAGTGTGTCAGAGTGAGTGAGAGTGACAAAGTGCTGCGCCTGCCAAAAAATTTGCAGGTTGAAGTTCACAAAGCGCTGCGCTTGCCACGAAATCCGCACTTGAAGATTCACATGCCGCAGCCCTGCCGAGGCGCTTCGCCGCAACGCTTCCAAAAACAACAGTCAGATGCCAAAACGCAGCTTTCGCGCGAGACTCCCCCAGATGTCTGAAAACGAGCCACATGTAGAAAAGTCACGATTCACTGCACCCGTCCCGAACTTAGAGCGCGTCGAAAGTCACCACCATATCCAAAGTGCTGCGCCGAATTCTGCGCTTCGAAGTAACACCGCTCCGACCCCTTGCACCTGTCAAAATCACGAGGTTTCCCTTGCGCCAGCCACGAAAAGTGACCACCGGACCATGTCCGAAAATGCGCACGGCACCACTGCGAGAGCGCAGTCGCGACAAGCATCCGCTGCTGCGGCCAACCAGATTTTGCGAGCCTGCGCAGTCGAAATGCACTTCGAGGATTTCGAGAGGCATGAATGTACTGTAAATAGCAACGAATTAGCCGGACACGCCCGCGCGACACCTCGATTAGACACCGGCCCTTCGCTACTACCGTAAGAACCCCTAGTGTGACCACACTGTTTAGGGGAAAAGATGGAAAAAGGATGAAAATGGAGTAAATTGAGTGTTCAGTACTGACTAGTTCAAAAAAGGAACTGACTACTCGTTGTATGTTCCGACCTTTTTCCTCTAGAAATCCTTCATGGAGATCGATGCTAACTCCAAACGCTCTGGGGTTGTGACAGCTACGTACGAGGCGGCATCCCAATTGGGCAGCCACTGAAGGACCTGAGCAAATATAGATCATGCCTGACGCATCCTGACGTTGTGATATGCTACTGTTGGATTGAAAAGTATGTGAGTCTGTCATCTTTATCTGGGAATTCCCTCCATGTCTGGACCTTTCCAATCTAGGCTGGATTGATTTGGCAAAGTCAATGTTGCGCTACTGACCGCGGCTGCTGCGTCTCTTTCCAGCAGGGTGGTATCCCTTTGACTATAGGACCAGCACGGTAGATAGCAACCAGTAAGTGCAGGTCATGGAACACTCAAGTGCAGCTAACATCAGGAGTGCATGAATGTAAGATCATGCCTAGAGCCTAGCAACATGTGATTATGTGATGACAAGATTTAGTTTAAGAAGTTGTTTCCTCTCATATGACAACCGTTTGAAAATGGTGCTGGACTCACACACGTGCGCTGCGGAGGTTGTGAGTCCATTCCGTATTTGAAAGCAGTTCCGAGGGACGGGATATGTATAGTTTTGTATAATCTTGAGATCTGTGAGTGCACAGGTTGATGTATCGCTGGTAGAAGGTCACTGTTTACAAATTGAAGCACCACGACTATCCAAGACCCCGACTAAGAACATAAATGTCGCGTTGAAGATGACCATGAAGAGATAGAACATCTGGCGAACAAGAGCACAGGAAAATCAAACAGTTAATGTAGGGTGGAACATCCATCCAAACAACACACAGTCACATGGAACTACTGCTGACTTAGCTCTTCTTCTGGCCAAAGGATCATCCCTGATATTCCCTGATCAGAAGCAAGTCTTTTGCTAAGAAGGTCATCGCCAGCACGAATCCATAAGTCCAACTCTTTCATCAAGGCGCTCAAATGATGTCGGCACAAGGCTAGAGATAAAAGGTTTAGCTGGATACCCAGTGCAAAGCCACTGCATGCTATTGCCGATATGCGCCGCACCGGCAGATGCTGTGATATCCTGCAGGCTACGAAGATAGCCATCATTCTTCCCAGCAGTTTAACTAGACTTACTCATCTCCACTGCCACAATTCAACTTGTACTACTCGTCTTCAAAAACATCACAAGGTAGAAGCAAGGAGGCTACTAGGAGCAAAGGGCTTCGCTACTAGGAGCAAGGACTCTACAAGGGGCTCCTGGCCGTACTACTAGTAACAAGAAGCTACTAGTAGCAAAGGGCATTGCTACATGGAAAGAGTCGGCATCCGGTCCGTGAGGCAAACTTCCGCGCATGCGGGGAGGACATCCCAGCGCAGAAGCACTGAGCACAAAACGGCATGAGAGTCAAGCAGCAAAACAAACAAAAAGTTGACGACATCAAAGGTCAAGAACTGTCCACAATGATCTGACAACTAATTTTGACCTACAACGTTTTGCCTGCTGCTGTAATCAACTCCTGGCCCGAACGTAAATGATGCTGCACTGTTTGAAACATTCTTTGTTGCAGCCAGTGTGCCGGTAGGCAAAAACACCATGCGCATGTCATAGTCGCAAAGATCAAGATCCACCTCGGCAGAATGTTGATGAAATAATGCAAGGAACAGACTGGAACAGTGGTCTGCAGGTCTGCAAAGGCATATATATATAGAGAGAGAGAGAGAGTTGACAACGTGACCCATGTGACAAAAATGGAAATAAGTCGTAAGCGAACTCAGCTCTGTTGGTAGTCTGAATAGTCAAACTACTCTGAGGGACACTGCAGCCAGTGCAAGTGCAACGCTCTGCTTGTTGAGGGGAGCCCACCACATGTCTTTTGAGCCACAAAGCTTGTCTGAGCGTTCAGGCCATCTTCCTGTCCCAGGTTCGTCATCTGAGGTGCAGAACCCTTGGTACTCCGGATCAAGATATTCTGTCCTGGCCACTTGGTCAGTGCGCATCTCAAAGAAACTGCATGCAAATACGGTTTGCTCTCACAAGAAGGACTTCAGCGGATAGACTCTAGACCAATTCGGGATGGTAAAACGACTTGCCAACCTCCCGGCATCAGCCCTGACAAGCAAAAAGGCTTCTATGTTCATCAAACCAATTGCCCGTACAGCAATGATTGTCCCACTCATGTAACAGACGAAAGGCAAACTACAGCACTCCCCTCCTGTATTCCAAGATTTGCACAGGCAACGGCTTAGCGGTGGTCATTGCCTCCACGCCTGTGCATGCTGGTCTTGTTTCGGGGTGGTTTCCAATGACTTAACTGCGTACCAGACTAGAAACCTGTGGTCATCCTACTCTTGGAGCCATAGGAGTCAGCCATGGAAAGCTTCGTTCTAGCCAATTAAGACATAGTCAAATCAAGGCCAGTCTGCTGTCAGCCTCGTACTGCAGCGTCAATCTTATGGGTCGAGTCTTCTAGCGCATCGAGCAAGTTACCTCTGAAGTATGGATGAAAGGATGAAAGTGGTTTGGTTTTCTTGGCATACCATAAGGAAAATAAATCAACATGCGTGTCAAGGTTTAAGAAAGTCTTTAATGGGCAAACAGCAAAAGAGCTTGAGCCAAAATGGCATGAACGAGGAGAATCGGAACACACAGTAGGTGGAGCTGAGCTGCAAAGCAAGTCTGTCTTAATGTTGCTTGAAGTGGGAAACTTAGGTCTGATATCTCTAATCTCACAATTATGTTACATCATGAATCATACCATATAGTATTATTAAAATTACCATGTCCAGTCTGCTACCACCATTGGGGACCAGAAATGCAGAGAGTCGCTTTCCAGACTCGTGTGCTTGACCGGTTGATTTTGAAGGACCTATTGACTATTAATTATTATATATATAGTTAAAGTTAGAGAGTTTCATAACAGTGATGTCCGACAACAAAGCTGACTTCCAACCAACCTGCGCGCCCGACTAACGAAGAGTGGTAATAGGCGGCGCCAAGAATATCGTACACAAGTGTCAACACAGCAGCAGTGATTTCATGAATGAACTTCAGTCCTGTCCCCTCTATATACTAAAAACAATGCTGTGAAGGAATGTGATGATGTAGAGACCTGAGAGTCCTGATCTGGCTTTCCACTTTCGTTCGATGACTTGGCTAAGGTTCTGCGACCTGCCAACGCTGACAAGCTGCATCACTTCTGTTTTCTTACCAGAGAGCGTATGCCACACGGGCGCACTTGACAGTGTCCTGAGCAATGCCCCTCAAGTGAGTCAATAAGCTCCAGAGTTGCAAAGCCATGTCTCAGTCAACTGTCATTGTCGACCTTTGAGTACTTTAGTAACTTGGCTTACTTCAAGCTGCGCATCCTTTTTTGCATGCCTTTTCGCGGCGTCCCTCCACAACGTAACCCGTGTCCTTCCGCTCCCGTTGGATCCTAAAGCCCAGCACCAACTCGACGCTGGCCTCAGCACCAAGCAGCACTGCTCCACCGCAATCAGCGTCCATTTCGGTCGGGTCTTTTTTCCCGGTGGCGAAAGGCTTCGGCCAATGGAAGACAAAAATGTGCATTGAGCAACTCTGCAATACGAACATTGAAAAACAAATATATATATATATACAGTACGTATATATCACACACATCCATGCTCAGGGTGGATAACGCCTGAACTGTGGAACATCTGGTCTGTGCCTGTGGAAAGTGCAGCAGCCCAGCCAGCACAACGAAGAGCTGCTGCGTCATCCTGGGATCTCAGCTTCACGTCGTCCAGGCCATGGGGATGCTTTTGCAGAGTCTTTCTTAGTCAATTCACTCTTGGGGGCTGACAGGCAACTCATTCGGCACCAAAAAATAGAAGTGCTTAAATCATCTTAAATCGACCAAAACCACGAGTGGTACGAAGAATGGCTGAGGTGGGGAATGGGGCAAGTGAAGCAAGCAAGCGATCAATGCAAAGCAATAGTTTGGCGGAGCCAGGCAACAGGAGTGGCGTGATGTACTGTAGGGGTCAATGGAAAAGAAGTGAAAGCCAGCAAAATCATCCAGCATCAAACTACAGAGGAGACAGTTTGAGAGACTTTGCCACAAACCATTGACAACAAACTAAAATGTATTTGTAGTTTACATGTTCTACTGAGTATCCTCAACACTATGCGGCAGATGCCAAAAAGTACAATACACAAAAGGAAACATCAACACGCCCAAATTGCGCTCCTCGACTTTGAAAGCCATTGGGCACCTAGGCACTAGCACAAAGATGAGACATCCCTCCTATTTTTGGTGTACGGCCGCTCATCGAATGACAGACTAGGCTAGGACTCAGACAGCGTTATGTTCTTAGTATCCAAACACGGTGACACATCTTTACTAAGAACTCATTAGAAGCAAGTGCATCGCTACTAGTAACAGGTGCCTTACTAGTAGTAACAAGAAGCTATTAGAAACAGATTCCAGCTTCGTATGGGTCAACTGTGATGGATCCAGTTTGTAGCTGGTTCACATGAATGTCGAACGCCTCGAGGCCCTCCAACAGAGCTGTCAAGCTTGTCACCCCTGATTGGAAAGCATTGAGCACTCACAGCTTACTGAGTGGCAAACTTTGCCCCACGTGCTTTCAGCTTCGAGAGCTGGCATGGTGAAAGCAAGCACAGCTGGTTTTCTGGGATAAACAGCTGGGAACAAACATAGTGACATGGACACAGTCAAAATCACAGTAATACCATAAGACATAAATATCAGGGAGACTTGAACTAAACAAGTGGCATCGGAGATGAGACAAGTGTTTTTTGCAACATAGGTGTCAAGTATGCCAGGTGTCTGGCATCCCTCATGCATTGGATTTGCAAAGCATGCTGCCGAAGGTCGGTTAGAATCCACAGAAGTGCGCTTGTCTGTCAGCAAACAATCTCAGGTACAAGTATCTGGCACACCCGTGTGCCACATGTCAAAGAACTTTTGCAAACAAACTCTCCACCACTTCATCGAATGCCACCAATTCCGCGCCTGACGCTCAGCAGCCTTCAGCGCTTGTTGATACGACTGGCCGGCCACAGATGCATGGAAGGCTTGCCACAAACCCAGGTGGGCATGTGAGTCAAAGTGATCTCTGGCCGCTTGTATGATCCATGATCCTTTCCAAGTGCTTTGACTCCGATTTCACTTGCCACCCACAGCTACGGACCTTCGCTGTGCTCTGATCCAAGAACAGCTCGGGGTCAAGCTTTCTTGCCGTAGGCTGCCACACAAGTGCATTGGAATCACGATGAATTGAAGCAGTACCGCTGCAGTGGATGGACTTACAATAATCTCGCCTCTTGCTCATTAACAAGAAGCTACTGGTAGCAAGGACGCTATTAGGTGGAGGCCATCGCAAGTAGGTTGGAGGCCATTACTAGTAACAAGAAGCTACTACTAGTAGAAGCAAGGATAATGCAGATGTTGTCTAAAAATGTCTGAAATGTCTTTTCAGCACTCTGATGCACTGCCCGCTGCGCATGGTTGACATGGATGATACGGCGACATCACATCCTCGAATGCTAATGAATGACACAGCTCTGTTACAGCTCTACATCCAAACATCAATCGCTCTGACCCCACCTTGAAGAAGGGCTTCTCGAAGAGCTTGGCTAATGTGGACACGGCGGGCAACTCGGTAGCATCGGGGTTTGCCACCAGTCTATGTGCATGAGAGGCACAACTCAGTTTACCTATAGACTCCTTTGACTGACTTCTTCTGCAAGTCTACACAATGGAACTCTGTGAATCATACTGCATAACGGCAAGATTGGTAACAAACACCTCGGTTCCCTGACATGGTGCCGGAAGAGCATCTGGATCTCCCAAAGAGAGCTTTGGCCGACCTCAATCTCAGAGCTGCTGAAAGGGTCTGCAGAACAATCAAACAGGTTTGCTAGCATTATCAAAAAGCCCGACTTGCTAACTAGTCTTCCAAAGAATCTCAACCCTCTGGAAACTTCAGGTCTTTCTCCAGCTAGACCCAGCATGACCTTGTCCATACACCCAGCATGGTCCCACAGCCTATAAGGGTTGGGACAAATGCAATGGTCTTTCAAACATTGTAAGCACAAAACGCATTCAATGCATAGTGCCTTCTGCATCTCAGACCAAGTCGTAGGCTTGCTCACTGGCCTTCTGGAGGTCTGCATCTAGCTCGAAAGGATCCTGGAGCTGATAGAGGACCGCTGCAGCATCATTTTCGCTACCTCCTCCTGTTGTTACAAATATGTGTGTATACATGCGTGCGAGCTTTGGAGTCACAAGCGTCTCATTGTATAGATGTTTGTTGAATGAAACACGTTGAAACAAAGCAAAGCACAGTGTAGACTGCACCCAACGAAGCTGTCCACTTGTGCTGGTAACCGAACCTGATCAGCTCTGAATACCTGCTATGCTTTATCTTGGAATTACCCATATACTGGGCCCTGTTTGTAACTAGAACAATCTTGCTGGCCATTGTACCGGTTATGAGTTCTGCAGTCACGCATCGTTGGCATTTTCGGAATCTGGCATCTTGAGACTTAGTTTTTCACTTGGAACGTGGAGACTTGAGCCTTCACTTGGAACCCTTCGGATTGACGGACTTGAACTTGAAAGTGGCTGGACCCTGCTGCATTTACCTGACTTCTTAGATTGCCTTTTTACCGTTTTTACCTAGGCTTCTTATGGCTTCTTCGAGTGGCAAACTGCTTTCCGTGCGTACTCTTATCTCTAGTGTGTGTTCCTCAGATTTCATTGGACAATTTTTTGCAGCTGAAAGGCATCTCAATATCAGCAAGGGATATGTGTGGCCTGATCGCCTTGAGAAATTGGCCAATCAACCGACAAATTGGCAACGCGGGCGCACCTTCGACACAGCTGTTGCGCCTCGAAAGCACGGTGGACCGACTAACTCACCGGACAAGAGCGGTCAAGCAGTCCATGCAAAATGATTGGGCCAAACAGAAAGCTCATAAATACACCCTGCAGTTATCAGAATCACAAGAACAGGCTCTTATGTACACGTTCCCAGTGATGGAGGGCTGTGTCTATCAAGTATATGTCTCTAGACAGCTGCTGGCTTAGAGAATCGCAAAGTGACAACAACCGGTAAGTTGCCGCAGCTCGGGATGAACCTTCAGGATCTCTTGCCGGAAAGCAAAATCACCTATGCACCATGCGTTTAATCATATGAGCTCTGAGCAAAGACCTGTGAAGAAAGACACCTGTCATCCGGGGACAACACAGCAGGCTGCAGCCCGAGCCTTCTTCCGTTTGGTGAAGCAAGAAGCTGCATCGGCTATGGTTCCTACTGCATTTCAGTGTTGCTAAGAATTGCTCTCATCAAACTTGTGAGGGAACTCATGCAAGTAAAGCCTGAGAACCTTGGATGACACAAGGAGAATCCAGCCCTTGATGTGCCGATTCCCTCGCTCCTCTGAATGAGGCCGTAAGCAACTGCCAGGAGCCACATAATGGTACCAGGCCTAGGGCAGTGATCAATTTCATAGACCTGTGACCAGTGCTTTCCGAATTCCTGCAACACCAAAGAATCGAAGAAGACCCACTGGCTGTAAGTTCTTTTTACCTTCCTCCAGCTGGGCGGACAAATCTGTAGTTACTTTCCGAAGTGCAGCTAGGGCTACTTGCTCACTGCAAAGGACAGCAACGCGCAGACCTCAGAGGACACATTGAGGGTTGGAAGTTGGAAGTGGCAGTCTCCGAACCAAACACCACAATCAAAAAGAGCCAAAAGCATGCCACATACACATGCAACAGAAAGAAGTTTGGGCCGCAGCTACACATCCATTCCAAAAAACAATTCACCGTCTTTTTTCATGCGCACCTCAGGTAGTCAAACAATCAGTGTAGTAAATGACAGCAAATAGCAATTTGGGTCGGCTAGAAAAAATCGAAGGCATTGCAGGCTCAATACTAAACGTACTGGGCATGTGGCGCATATCATCGGAATCAATGGGTCAAATCCACAGATTTCCTAGCACCGCCACCCTTGTTCGCCTAGGAGCATTTCTTTGCAAAGGCAGCAGCGAAGCGTCCTGGCCTTGGCTCTAAGCTCTGCAACAGTGGATGGTTCCAGTTTGAAAGTGACAAAATCTGAGGTGAAACATGACTATCTTAACTGTCTTGACCCCGGCATTTTGATACATGTGCATGTATCAAACATGTCTTGGGCTCTGACAGCAATGCGCTTGTGAGAGCCGCGGCCTAATGAACAAGATACGTAAATCCATTGGAGCTGTCCACAACAAACGTGGCGGCCCGTGGTATTCATGGGTCAGTTGCTCTCCCAAAGATCTGGTGAAGTAGGCTCACCTTCCTCCCAGCCTTACCTGACAAACACGTCAGCTTGTTTCCTGACATTTAGCTGGCTTTGGGGACTTGGGAACGGGTAGGTGGGTGCCATTTCCAGACAAGGAAAATGTCTTAAACATGTTTCTACTAGCTTCTTGTTACTACTAGTAAGGCACCTGTTACTACTAGCGTGGCACTTGTTTCTACTAGCTTCTTAAAGAAGCTGGCTGGGCTCTTGCACGGCTAATCTCTGGAACCGCGCACGGCCTCATCAAGCCAAGGCAGAGCTGGTCTCTGAAAAACACAGCGGGCTATACTGTCTTTGAAGGAGAGATACGTGAGCCATGGTCTAAGCTATATTTCTAGGTCAAAGGACATCAGGATTACTGTGAGTGTGCTATTGTTTTTTGTTGTTCAGTTGTATATGTTATATAGTGTTTTTTGTTTCAAGTCTGTTATCTTTATAGACTGTGTTTTGAGATCCCACATCCATCGCTTTCCTTGTATAGTCGTCCGTAAATTCTGTCCGTACCTCAGTAATTACTGTCTATCAGTGCTCCAAAGGCAAGAAATAGCACCTCATTCGCCTATGATGCCTACAAATTCACGAATTAATTTGCAAATGTGATTTGGAACGAGATGTAGGGTGTGTAGGTCCCCTGCGCTTCAAACGGAAAGTTGCTGGTTGCAAGAGGCTGTAGAGCTGCGTGTAGAACCTCAAGCTTCATGCGGCAGTGTTGTGGTTGGCCTACCTTCCAAAATTGAATCCAATTGACTGGTGTGGTTGGCGTATCTTCCTCTTTTCTATCATCACATGTCTTCGACAAAGTGTCCCTGAAAATCGAGGAACCTACAAAACGAATTCTAGTTCTCTTGTGTCCGGATGCAGCTCATGTAGTGGTCACGATCTCTTACAGCCTAACTGCTTACCATTACTTGCTTGGCTACCTTGCTTTCTACTGTATAGTACATGCATAGTTGTATTTAACAAATGCGTGCAGGTAATTGCAGTACCCACCCCTTCAGTCCCAAATCAGCCCCTATTGACAAATACAAGAGTTTTGAACATAAAAACATGGTACTTGATTGATCTTGATTGAATGATAGTCTTGCTCTTGCTTCGTGAAAATGCTTCCAGGCTCTATCCCTTGATCTCTTCATCTTGGGTCCCACGCTCTCCGCAGGACGAAGACAAAGTCTCTGGATCCCCCAAACCGTAGCGTGTGAGCCTTGAAAGGGTAGTTGCCACACAGAAAATTTGCAGAGAAGAATAGCAAATCGAAAAGCAGGATGGAAGTTGATGACACTGGTCATCTTGAGTTTACACAAAACAGAACGGAACAGTTGCCCACATACCTACTTCAGCTTTGCCTACACAGAAGCTCCCAGTTGAGCCCAAAGCAGTAGAAGAAGGCCACTAAGAGCAAGGACTGAAAGTTCCAAAGAGCCTCACCACTGGCCCTGCCCCTCTGGCCACACATTTCACGCATGCGGTCGTTAATCACCAAACATATCTGAGCACTAAAAGGTGGTGTGACATTGATGCCCCAAATGATTACAGTAAACCCATGTTTTGCGATCAAGGAACTTTGGCTTGTGGCAGATGCAAAAGGAGAACTGACAAAACTATACAAACGCAAATGAACAGCGGATGCAGTTCGTGGCGACTCCATTCAGCCTGCGTGAAAGGCTCGGAGATAGAAATCTGCGACCATCAGCGGACGACCTGAATGGTCGGGCACAAACGTCACTAAATCTCTGGGGTTCAATGCCGACCAGTACGTGTAGCCAATGCGTGCTTGCGAAACTGGCAGAACTGCTTGTTTTCGCACCAAACGAACCCTTGGTGATGCGTGAATTCGCTTCATGGCACCAAGTTCAAGGCCCATGTGGGGGATCACCTTCGTGGGAAGCAGCTGCAGCCTGGGTTGGCACAGTCGAAGTTTCTGTCAAGCAAAAGCTTCTAAGAAAACTCAATGTGATGGAGTTTCAAAAGCGTGAATGGAGCTGTCAGCGAACCTATTGCAAAATATTGCCATGAATATCTGCTCACATGCGACGAATTGGGTCTACAAACCTCATCTCACTGATCTCACAAGTGAAGTTCGCATCATTTGCCATCCTTCTTAGAGCTTGGCAATCCAGAGCAATGTTGCAAAGGTACGCGCAGCCCCAACCTGTTGAGGAACTAACGATTGGTATTTAAGCCGGCCGGGTTCGTCTCAGAAACCAGAAAAGCGGTCCAAGCTGGAGGCACTCGGCAACTTAGAACCATTTTTGCACACAACTTGGAACTCGTTGACATTGAGAACAACTCGGATTTGAACTTCTTCAGGTCCATTGCAAATGACTCTCCACGATGTGATCTTGGCATCCAAACAGCTTGAGCCATGCATCCTGAAAAAGCCGTTTGTAGTCCTTCCGGTATTGGCTGAACGACCTGCAATGTCGTGTGCAACGCATCCAAAATCCAGCTCCAGGCAAACATTGCTTAGATTGGATGCTGAAATTATTTGGATCATGTTGATACCTCTTCCCTTTGAAGTTCAGCTGCAGCCTGCTGGACTCTCTTTAGCAATCATGACCAAGAGTCTCTACAAAGGAAACTTGAATATAGTATACTGTAATATTGTTAAGTTATATACACAATATATATATATATATCTTCCGTGTCAGTAAGTTCCATCTGTGAATGAACAAGCTTCCTCCACGTTCTACCTTCTCTGACTTCTGGCAATTCCATTCATACGGAACTCCACTGTAGAGATTGACAAGTGTCCCCATTCAAGCTTCGCAATCAACATGACAGCTGCGCTTAGGTTTGTAGTTATGGTTGGTAAACCTTCGACGATTCAAACACATGTCACACACATGTCACAAAACTCTTTCAAACATGTCACCTGGCGGTTTCCAGCCATACATCGCCAATATCGTCACTATCCTCTTGGCTCTGGCAGCATTTCGCAATGTGAGAACGCCGAGGTATGGCCACTCATGACAAAAAACATCTTTCTCATAGCCTCATGCTAGCCAAAAGGGTGTTGAAGTCCTTTTGGGAGTGTTCTCACAAAAAGTGAACAGCCAGGCGACCGCAAACCCGCCCCTAAGTGTGAACGCCAATAATTTTGTCTGTTCCTTCTTAAGGGACCTTCATATGTTTCGTCGATGTCCATTACTTGCCACCAATACCGATCTGTGAATCACCATGATGGTCCTGGTCCTCTGGCTCCGGTGCCTCGCAAGTAGCTTTTTTCAGCAGTGGACTCATTCAATAGACAACAGCGATCTTTCAGCATTGTTGTGATCAAGAACAATTGAAAGTGATGCCAGTAAGAGAAATAGTTTCAATCGAACTCGAGCTGCAGGTACAAGTTAGTGCGAAGCCCTTCTCGCCCATGCCCGGCCATTGATCATTGTCCTCTGTGTCTGGCTTGAGCCTCTTTTGAGCCGCTCGGTCTCACTCGCAACCGCTGAAACCGAGCTCGGTCCCACTCGCTCGGTGGCGGCGTGAGCCTCTTTCAAAAGCGCGAGGATTCGCTCAAAGATCTCTTCATGCGTGCGGCCTAGCAGCAAACGTGGCTCGTACAAACAGTTCCGACTCGACGAAGATTTAGCGTTAACGACCGATTAGTCCTGAACAAAAAAGACAAGCCAGCTTCTTGTGTTCGGCTCGGACAGATGGTTGGAGAACAAAAATGAACAAACACATTATATAAAAGCCAAAAAACAATCTCGAATCCCTGCTACGTTCAATTTCACTGGTGCAAAGTTCCCCTTCTAACTATCCGACTCCGCGCCTTTCTGCAGCGCGGCTTCAGCCTTGGCGAGCTTGTTCGCTTGAAGAAAGGCAACATGACCACTCTTTCTGGAGTTCAGCATCTGGTCTCTAGAACTCAAACATTAGGACACGCTGCATCTCCGGATGTATGGAGCAAAGACGACCGTTGCTGGAAAACAAAAAAAAACATGCACATATAGTATGTATACAATAAGTGTATATCTATGATTAAACTAAGTATGTTTGGTAATATTACATAAATATGATTAAATATGTATACTGTGGCGTTCTATTTCCTCAATCCGATCTCGTCCGCTGAGTGTTTCTACAGGTTTCCCGGCGAAGGGCCCCTGCATTCGTCTTCGCTTGGTTTCCTGGCCCTGTAGTTTTGGAGGCGCATTCGGTCGGGTTTAGTCCAGTGGATACACCGCCTGATTAAGATACAGAATCAAATTCAGTTGACAAAAAGGTGAAGCATCTGTGTTAAAATGAATCAATGAGCAAAATGGGATGAAATGGGTAGAGTGGGAAAATGACCACTAACTGACAGTGATATCAACCATATTCAACCGTTTGCGCCTCACATTTTTGCATGGCTACGCGGCTACAGGGATTGTCCACTCTGTGGCTTGAGGATAGCTGGACAGTCGCACCAGTCTACAAGATTCGTTGGTCATTCCGGTCTGCAAGGTCGGTCTTGGATGGTCTTTCAGCCTTATCCCTTCCCAGCGGTGACACCGTATTGACCACAGAATGCTAGAATATGCTAGACACCAGTTTCTATGATATACATAAAGGATTTCCGGAAAAAAGAGAAGCGCAAAGAACCTTCCATGGAGCAACAAATGAGAGAGTGCAGAGAATAGCCTAGATAGCTACTGAGAGCATCGTGTCAGTGAGTTCAATGATCGGTACGACCCAGTACAATATGGTCAGTATATTAAAGTGATTACAAAGTGTAGCCATGCAAATACGAAGCCCTTGGGACGTGCTTCTGGTATCGCAAGTGCTGGGCCTCCCCGGGCTGCACTTGCGTCTGGAGGCCAATAACCTCGCTCTGATCCAAAGCGGTCGACACCGTTGGCACTCTGCACCAGTCGAAACCTCGATGCCGAAGCATGTCTTTTCTTCGGTCAAGCAATGCTGCTATGCAGCAATTCAGTGGCACCGAGACGAGGAGTGGCACATGGCACGCACAGGTTGAGCTTCAAAGAATGTTCAGAAGCACAAGCGAAAGACTGCAGCAGCCTATGCACATCTCATGCATTTGGAGGCTTCCTCTCACAGGGGGGGAAGACCCAACCCTGTGAGTTTAGAACCTGTGCTGACAGATTGTGAAGCATTCTGGCCAAGGCAATTGGCTCGAAAAATGCCACGCACGTCAGCTGGCCAAGCCGTCTGCTAAGCCCTTTGTCTGTCTGCGACAGAAGAGGTACCTCAAAGCAGAAAAACCTCCTCCCATCTCTGGCCTAGGTGTCAAAATCAAAATATGGGACTTGCCATTGCATGACTGAAGGTATGGGCATTCTCAGCAAAAAACAAGTGTCCTGGTAATATATAAATATATAGGGCGATCAACTGTCTGCTGGTGATAAAGGGCAATTCATCGTGTTCATCCCATTCCTCCTAAATCTTCCACTGGCGAATCACTTCTTGGCAGCTTTCACTGGCCCTGACTCTGCTTCATTAACAGGGATCGCTTCCTTGCAACATGTCGCAGTTTACACAGTTCCATGCTGATGAAAAAGGCGCGTTGAGATTTAAGTAATCCGGCTGCCTTTGAAGGCAACAGTAGGTATCAGGAAATTGGGCAGCCTACAAATGGGGCCTCAGAACTCAAATTCACGTTGCCTCTCACTTAGCATCAAAGAGTAGGAGGGCAGTTGCATGCATATATATATATATATATATTTTTGCTACCCCCCCAAAAAAACCCTACGTTTAGTCAGGTGTTTGGGTGAGATGCCTGGTTGCCAGATGTGTTGGCTTTACCAGACAGTCAGAGGCATGACATTATGATAGGCATTGGCATGTGTAATGAAAGCAAAAGTTTGTTTCACAGATGAAGGAAGGATGTTTGCACAAGACGCACGAGGTTTTACACAATGTGAAGGTTAACGAAGCAGACAAGAGGCGCGGCAATTTTTGTATCCATTGCGACTCCCTGTGCAAGTTCACTCTGTGATTTTTGGCATTATGCCAGCCACAGATTACGCCAGAGGCAAGCCACATACCGGCGTTGCGATGCCAGTACTCATACTGGGCACTGCGGATCTTCGCCCGCAAAAGTGATGACCCCACTGTACACTTTTGGTTCAGTTTGATCCTGCCCTTCAGATAGCGCCAAGCACGATCAATGATTCAGGACACCCAGTACATCTTTTTTCTTTGTCTCCTTGGAAGATGTCGGGCAAAAGGTGGAAGAACTTCTGTTCTGAAATCGAAGTGTCGCCTGGTCCGGCAGGTCATTCGAGGCAAATGCTCGCAGCTGATTGCGCACCATACGGGAATCATTGTAACGGGCATCCACAGTGCCATCCTCATCTGTATTCATGAAACTCTTCAAGTCTGCAATGTTGACTTTGGATCGACACGGGTCGTCGAGGAACAAAGCTTCGTGCACCATGGGAGCCCGATGTCTGAAGTTGTCAAGAGATTTGGCACGACGCCATCCTGGCTGGAGGCCTTCACAGCCATTGCGACGAAGGTGATACCTGCCAAGTGCCATCGCCAGCACAATGACAAAAGGGGTCTTGCCAACGCCGGGTGAGCCCAGCAGAAGAATGCCAAAGTGGCGCAGGAGCGGGTACAAGTGGAGCAGCAGAAACTCTCGCATGAATGGCTTCAGGCTCATGGTTGTCAACGGAAACTCACGCATGCTAAGCGCTCCAGCAACTCCTCGACTTTTGTTTTGGGCCATCTGTTTCCTGGAGATCCAAAGTGGCACTTTTTTCTATCACAGTGGCGCGTGGCGTATTTTCCGAAAAAGTGTCACAGTGGTACTTTTTGCTCATGGTTGGTGTTTGGCACTTGTTCTCTTAGGGCATGTTGATGCTTTGCAGTGGCGCGAAGAAAAACATCCAACGCCTGAGCCAAGTCTTCTCACACGCACTTGTGCTAGGACTTTTCTGATGTTTTCGCGCCTGCTTTTGTCAATGCTGGACGCGGCTTAAAACATGCAACTTTCCCGAAACGTTGCGAAAATTTCCGAAAAGTTGCGAAAATAAACGTACGTTTTGTATGGTTCTTTTTTCGCAACGTTTTCGTCGCATTTTGGCATTGTGGGAGCATGTCTTCAACCAAAATCACTCCTCTCTCCCCGTGACTCCGCGGTTCACGCAGAGTTCCAAAGATGTGGTGGCTGACTTGCGCTTTCGTTTGAAAATTCACTTTTTGCTAGTGGCGTGTTTTGACTTAAAATGTGTCACAGTGGCGAGTTTCACTTTTTTTTACCACTTTGGATCTCCAGGTTGACCTTTGCCTCAGGCCATCCAGCAATTGGGGTGGTAGAATCAGCCTTGATGTTGATGAGTATCCAGAGGGTTTGTTCATTGCGCGCATCACACTCCGGAGCCCAAGCGTTGATGAAGTTGATGCCCTCCTCCAGCTCATGGTTGGTCGGGTTCCACTTGTCCTTTGCCGACGCTGAACTTGGAGGATTTCTAGGTTGAAGAGAGTACCATCGCACCTGAAAGCCACCTAGGCGGCAGAGCAATAATTGGATGCCCTTCTTGATGTTCCAGGGGCCTGGGCGAAAGACGGGAACATAGCCAGTACCGCCACACAGGGCCTGAGCAACTTGAAATGTGACCTTGCGTGGCAAGTACACTACCTTGATGACATCCACTACATCATTGGCGGAGTGGCTCCAAACATGAGACCCTGTTCACTGCATCAACACTTTTTTCAGGGTGACAAAGAGGGAGCACAATCCACCCTACCTACAACCGCTCACGCTGG